>JACXGJ010003386.1:0-54298 GCA_016801105.1 Esox niger
GGGGGGGGGGGGGGGGGGGGGGGGGGGGGGGGGGGGGGGGGGGGGCAGTGTTGTATGAAAAGGCTCCCGCCTCTTGGATCAATCACCACCTGGGATCTCTGTCATTGCCGTATCAAGGGCCACCAGGGAATATGCAATTACACGTTCACTTTCAAAATGTACTTCCACATCCAGACGGGCAATTCCCAAACCGAAATACTGGAACAAGAGTGCAGAACAACATCAGTAGTTGCACTTGTGGAATAACATTCAGAAAGTCATTGCATAACTACACAATCTTTGCTCCAGTTGGGTAATACCTGATTCCAACATCTGTATTGCCACAGTTTAATGGTAACACAGAATACATAGAATAGTAATTAGTGGAACTTAATATAACGTGTTATCCCATGAGGTAATTTCCATTCTCCTAAAGAGCTCACAAACACTATAAACGCGCTTTCCCAGATCATATCACATTTCCCAACTCCGCTCAATCCATCACCCCTCCTCACTTTTCTCCCGGCACCAGATTCTTTCACCCTTCCTTTCTTCCTGCCCTCCCATGTTCACTCTTGGCCCATTAGATAGATCATCTCTTCCTCTATTCGCTTTACCTCAGTGCCGCCTCAGACGGAGAGATTGATTTGTCTACAGGATGCCTCTGACCTTTGATATGATCCGATAAGGGACGCGTGGACCTAACCGAATTAAGTAATCAAAGGAGAGGCACATTATCTAGGTAGAAGTGGGGGGGGGGCAACGGCCAAGCCATAGCACCATAGCTCACCCCCATCCTCATCCTCATCCCGCTTAGAATCGCAGTCTCTATCTCTACCCACCTCTCCAGACGCCATGGGGAAATAAAATATGTGTTTTCAAATTGCACTTTGCCTAAGGGCTCTAAGGGAAAATAAAATGTTCACCTTTCATCGATTTTCCCTTCCTCTGACTTGATGGAACCTAATGTTATCTATCATGTATTTTGTGCTCTACAGGAAAAAAGTGGATAAATTAGGTAGGGGCTAATGTTGAATGAAACACAACAAGCGAAGTTTTGCTGTTGTATCACCATGGAAGAAATGGGTTTAAGAATGAGCCTGAGGGTTTTTTGTCTTTTTCTGTGTGTCTATTTTTCTTTCATAATCTTGAATATTTGCAAATCAACTTGAACCTGCTTCTTTTGCCGGTCTTTGTGCAATATTTCACTCATGTATTGTTAAAATAGCTTTGTGATGACCTTTTACCAACAAAGAACAAAAATGGCTGTTTTCTTCCTCCAAGCAGGCAGAGACCAGATGCGGCTGATTAAAACCCAAGACTTGAAAACGTTGCATTTTGCAATTCAGACGGCACACATGGAGAGAGCCCTTCAATCGTTTTTTTTGTTCTAAAAATACACCTAACAGCAAGGGATTATGGGCCAGATCTTATCGGAAGCCTGGTGCAATTATGTATCGAAGACAGCCAGACCTGTACATTCCTATAAGAAAGGCATCCGGCATCTGCCAGTCACAGCAGAGCCCCGCCAGATATGCAAGATGGCAACAGCACAACGGGCCCAATATCCAGAGCATCAGCTGCATCAGGAGTGCCTTGTTTAAAAGACACGCAGAGACGGTGCGGTCCGGAACATAACAACAAGCAACATGACACTAGCACCCATGGTGAGACCTGGCATAAAATAGAGTGGACACGGTTAGCACGTGAACAGGTGCAATCCCCCTTTTGCAGGCAGAATCTCCCCGGTACAGTTTGTTTGTCCTTTAAAGCCGACAGAGCGCTCAGAACGTTGGGAGTTACGTAATCCCTGCCAAGTGTGTTGCCGTACTGGGGAACCGGTCCCCAAAACCCTCATTGCTATTCACTCATGATATCCCCAGATCTGCCGGGTACCCGGAGCCAAACGTTCAGTGGAGCTCTGTGTGTGTGTGTGTGTGTGTGTGTGTGTGTCTGTTATACACACACAGGAGACCGTCCAGATTGTCTGAGACTACCAAAGCCCAGCCTGTTTACGATTACGTTCAATCATCCTATCAATGGCCATCAGTCATTCTACCCTAGTTAATCAGTCAGTATTCACAGTTAAGCGGAAAGTGACATTTAACGTGATACTTTGATTGCATTAAAACAAAACGTTGGAGCCCACTTCTTTTCATCTTACTGCACTCCGTATCTACATAAAATGGACACACTCCACCTTGAACTATGTGATGCCGTTCACGTTCATTAGTGCTGGCAGCTCCAAAGCCTAACATCGACATTTAGGCTTTCTGCTATCATAACTATTTTCCATTTCACCCAGTGTGAGACCAGCCCTCTCTGTCGAACCAAATATATCTTTCCCTCCGCTGCCTCCCGACGACAGTCACCAACTGCTGAACATGGTTAAGGAAGAGGATGGGTAGCACGAGGGGGATGGCTCAAAGAGGTGAAGCGTAATGGGTTCTAGCACATTTTCTATTTATACTCAAACTAATATGGAACATTAGACCAGGTAGCTTTTCCTAGTTCTTTTTGACCATAACGGCCTGGGAGAGTTGCACAGGATGATTGGGGATGGTTAAGTAAATTGGAAGGTAGAGGTGATCGTAGCCCAGATATTATCTGTAGTCAGGTGCGAAAATCAAGCACAACGCCTGGGCTAGCACCTCTACTTATTTCACCGGGGCAGTGAGGCCTCAAATGGAAGAGGGTCCCTGATCTTCGAACATCCATTCCAGATCCATCAGGACTGCTCTACACAGCTTTGGAGACAAGCCAGCAACGGAATGCAGGTTGCTGTGACAGCTGGGTTGCTCTCCAGTGCCTGTTTGTTTGTGCAGATTATAGTATCCATTTTTTCCAAGCTGTCGTTCGTAAATTTAAATGTCCGAGGTTGGGCTGGATCAAAAAGCGTCCTCTTTCGATGTGATCAAAGACAGAGATCCCGAGGGCCCTGTGGAATCCACTGGCAGCAGGGCATTTCAACTTGCTGTATTTACATTGCTAAGCCCCATTCAATCAAATATGCATTAAGCTTCATTAGCCCATCTCTTTCCAACATCTCAATTAATTATGTAAGGTAATTTTATCTGGATCTCTTGAGAATCCATAATGTATACATTCTAAATGGCAAATTATCCATTTGTTGTGTGATCAGAATTGGAGACCTATTGCCAAGTGCGGTCAACGATGAAATGCAAATTTAAACACAAATGCAAAAAAAGAAACACAAATCTATTTTAATGAAACGGTCACAAATGTATGAGTGCTAATGGCACAAAAGTAGTACATTTGTTTTATTCCCAAGGTTAATTATATGGTTTAAGTAAAGCAATGTTGGGCTTTCAGCCATATTAAATCCATTCACGTACCTTAACTAAGAATTACACACAAATATCTTTAAAAGCCCCAAAATGCTCCTACCACCATCTCTCTAAACAAAAAAAATAAAAAAAGTCCAGTAAGGTGCACGGTTCCTCTCACAGTTTCCACATTCCCATAATCCAACAGCATTTCTGCTCACATATTCTACAACAAAGACCTAACGTGGCCCTCATGGTATCAGCAAGAAATGCTAGCGTGCCCTGGCATGCAGACAAGTTCCCCGTAGCTGCCGTGAAGTAAGAGGGCGAAATGACTCCGAGGCCTAATTAGAGCATAGTGCTCGGAGAGCCGCAGGGCTGCTGGTAGGGAGAGGTAAGCTAGGACAATAGGGCTAAGGCCCGATACTCATACAAGACAATTATTTCCTCATCTCCAATCCTGTGATGTAAAAGGGTTCTATAGTAAGGCTACATCCCATTGTTATTACCACAGGGTCCTTTGTCTCTAACCCTCGCTGGTCACGGATCTGAAAATACTTAATTGTTTTTATTCATTAACCACAAATATTGCTGCCACCACTATTTGTGTACATACAATCAATGTAGATTTTATTAGATATAAAGTACCATCCCTATATATACACACTGCATAGGTATAGCTCTTTTATTTGTATATTTATCCTTTTTCAATTATTTTCAACATTAGGAATTGATTGAAAGTGCTGTGAAATCTTGCAAATTGAATTAACTGAAGTGGAATTCCGTCAAACTATGGTAGAATGATCCACCCAAATATTTCAGCTAGGTAGTATTTGGGGATATTACCCTGCTGAAACCGAGCAGTATTTTGAGATTATTTGGACCAGGGTAGGTGGAAGTAGCAATGGTCCATGTCACAAAAGAACAGGCCACACTGGAATCAGTCTTTCTATCTTATTCTTCAGAATCTCACACAACTTTTCTGCCCATATTTGTGATGTTCAATTGACCCAGCTCTCATCTTGGACCGTGTATGCAGAACAAAGGTCAAAAAGTACCAAGGGTTTAGCGTTGCCCTTTGGAAGTGGCACAAAATCATTAGCCATATAGCACCTAATGTAGCATCATTTGTTCATAATATATCATGCAACCATGTGTCCCTTATTAGCGCAGTTCTAAAGCCAACAACACAAAAGACTCTCAGATTTAGTGTTTTGGCGAGACCCTGTCAAGTTTGTCCAGAAGGAGAGCACTTCTGCCTGTGTGGGACTACTGCTGGTTTCCCACAGGCAACAACAAAGTCTGCTAAACATATCCACTGTATTTCGTAGATGAGGTGAATTTCAAAAGCATGCTTGGCTGACCATGGGTGAGAAACACTACTTGCCTTCAAGTAAAATTATGTAACAAGAAAAACAACTGAGTAAGACCTCTTGATGTGTGCTGAATAGGGCAACCGGCTACAACACCACTTTCAGGTTCAGTAGAAGTCAACACAAGATACATTTTCTGAACAAAAATGACCTATATGCAATGTCACCTACACTTTCACTTCACGTTGTTCCTCAAACTCAGGGATATTCTAATAAACCCTAATGATGTTGCTTAAAACTGAATATGCCACTGCATATATAGCGTCCAAACAAACACATATGCAATGCGCTGGGTCAAGACATACAAACTATAGCTTTTGTGCTTGGAAAAAAAAAATATCCCTATTTCAAGGCCGAACCAGGAATCAAGTTTAGGTTTCCACAGTATGCAAAGGCGAGAATTGATCCACTGCAACACAGATCCACTGCAGTGTTCCCTGCGCTCCCCAGTGCTAAATCCCCGTAATCAATCCCTGCTCCCCCAAATTTAATCAGAGCAAGTCGAGGTGAGGGAGGGAAAAAGCGTAGAATGTTTCTTTTCAAACATGTCATAAAGCAGTTGTTTAATTGAATAAACCCAAGAGCAATGGCAAACTCCAATTCTGTCCCACTGTTCCATATCCATAATAGCACTAATGTCACTACCAATACTGTAGGCAGAAGAAGTCCTTTAACCACTATATAAAAGTCAGATTCAAAAGCAGCACTGAGCAGCTGCTATTAAGCAGGGGGACACATGTGCAGGTGAGGGCTTTCATTCCATGCCACTTTTCCAACCACCATCAATGGTGGGAGGGGATATGTGAAATATGTTTGTTCTTGGTGTGTTTGCATCTGCCTGCCAATATCATTGACCTGGGAGTAAATTCCATTGATCATCCATAGGGTGCTGAATACAGTGAGTGCATAAAATGGTTGAGTAGATGTGTGCTTCCATCAAACTGTAGCACTCCAGACAGATGATGTCTGCATAGAACAATCAGCAAGAGGGTTCAAGCAGGAAATCAGCACGGTCCCACCCAGACACAAAAAAAAAACACTAACACGCGCGCAAACAGACAAACTCTACTCGCAGACACAAACCCGGTAACCTAAACATTTCAATGCACTAAGGACCACAGTTAAAACAGGTGTAATGTCTTGGAGCAGCTTAACCAATAAAATGGTGACTCTTGACGTGTCAACTTCTAATGAGCAAGTAATCTCCTACGATTAATGGAGAAGACACAGGTGATAGCACGCTATGAGCCAAAATGAACCTAGTCATGTTAACAGCCTCCGCGAAACCAACCGCAATGCATTCTGGTTTCAAAACAAGTCAATTTCATGTGATGAGAAATATAGGCGATTGAGGTCAGCAGGTCCGCTGTGCTAGGTGTATCAAATTATCTGTTGGTACATCCTCACTGTAAAACACCTCTGGGATTCAGGAACCCAGTGTGTCTTAATCAGAAGGCTTCTCGTCAACGTATGTTTGTTAATGTGTGGAGAACATGGGGACATCACAGCAATATGGCGTGCAAGCCTAAGCTAATAGTTCATTCTGAACTGGTTCAAGAAGCATATTTCATGACCATAACTTTTAATGTCTTGTGGTGTCCCCCAAAGCTGTGTGTCGATCTCTATGAAGTTTGTTTATACATGCGAATCCTTGGCAGCACTTATGAATCAGTGATTTTCACAGGTACGCTGATGACACACAGCTGTGTACCTTACAATGAAAGCCCATTTACATGATTGAATGCCTCGTTTAGTTCATCGACGGCACCACATTTTAGAAATGTGTAGAGGTACCAGCGTCCCCTAGCAATGTGTGTAATCTGTGTAAGAAAGCTTCATTATGATGAGTATCTGAATTAGCTCCTCAATAAAATAAAATCATACCCTAATACATGCACACACAAACAAAAGCCCTTTAAGAAAAAATGCTTGCACTTTATTTTTTTGTCTGAACACTGACTTTGCTACTTCATTGTGCAAAATGTATAATTACTGGGTAGTGCAGATGCTCAAAACAGCTCTCTCTAGACAAATGTACTAAATGTTAGTCGCCCTGGATAAGGAACTAAAATGTAAATGAAACTGAACAGAGACCAAACGGTGGTTATGTTTATTGGTGCCAAGACCCGAAGAAAGAAACTGACTGCATATATGCACTCATTTGCAATACTGTATATTCAACCCACAAGCCTTAAAACCTACATGTGATTTTAAATTCTGATTTAAATGAGACCCGCATGTGCATTGTGACTAAATCTGCTTTAGATCACCCACTAAATAATGCCAAATGTTGTCAGTTTCTCTGCTTGAGCAAACACTTAGACACTAGTTGAAATTAGATTAAACTGATTTTAAAATGGCCATGTTCATTTTAAAGCACTACATTGCACACATATATATGTGGAAAACTCTTTCAACCATGAATGTCATCATTGGTAAACTTTTTTATCATCCAGAAATTACTAGACTTAATTAAGCTGCTAGTTACTTAAAATGTCAAAATATGAATAAAAAAACAGAATGGAATAACAACAGATAAAGGCATCCAAATAGTTTTAAAAAAAATGCAATTGGTATGGAGTTGGTCCAGAATTAGAGCAAAATGTTTCGATGACAGTGACCATACTGTTTTTAGAGTATCCATTGTATTTAATGACAAATTAGAATAAATATTGTGTCTGGCATTATGGGCACTTTTACAGTGCATATCCTAAACCATGTATCCCATTTTAGTACTGCATGTTAGTAAATTTCCAACTATTGTGGAGACTTGTTTATTTGCTGCTGTTGTGACAACCCTCGGCTATCACTTAGCTACGGCCCGATTATGTCACCTGGAAGAATGTCATAAACCATAATTATAGCTTGCTCTGCTCTTTCTTTCTCTACTGTGAGTAAACATAGCAGGTAAAAGTAATGAGTGCATTCAAGACAGAAGCAGAGTTGATTCATTGGTGTTAAAGAATAATTATGGGGGGTGGGGGGGCGCAGGCTTTACACAAATGTACAGTAGAGAGTTACCACTCCTCTGCGTGGAGTGTACCTATACTCATTGCCCATTTCAAGATACTACACACTTCCCACCAAGCACGTGGGCTGCAGCTGTCTTTCTCCACTTCCAGTTCTACCTTGTTGCTTAAAGCTCAGTCCAACAATGACAGATGCCAGGCAAGCAAATAGACTCGGGGAGTAGCACTCAGGGCAGAGATGGCAGAAAATTGTCAAATGGTGGGCAATTTATGAAATAGGTCTACTGCTGTCGGGAACGGATGGCGGGAAAAATACTTACCTGTGACTAATCTGCGAAAAAGCTTTTCCAAATTTTTTTTACTGAGCAACGGTGAAAATCTCCTTTCCAGGGGGAAAACTGACCGTCCCCTCACATCTCCTAAAGCACTGGTCCCATGACTGCCTAGGCCAAGTTGCAATTCGAACTGGAAGGGATAGCTGAGCATTCTAAAATAGTCCTGGGGCGTACATGCTGCAGTGTCAATTTGTTTTTCCAACTGCTGTGAGGAATTTATGTTTTCGCTTTTGCAATTGGCAGTATGACATTCCGTTTCTCGTTAGCACATTTCCACAAGCGAAACAACTGTACTGCTAAGGGACCACGGCATGTATGATGAAATGCCCGCCACTGCTGTCCCGCTTGCTTTCAAAGTAACTGCTTTGTTTTTTCTTCTATAGAATATTGCCTACCGTTCTGCCATATGGATGGAGGATATGCTGTAACCAGTGGGCAGACTGTGTGTGCAACGGCAATGCTTTTTGGTAGTCTGCATTAAGTCGACACTGTGTCGCTGATGTCATCCAAGTGTATTATCACACCGTCCCCCTCAAAGGAATAATTGACTTTCTTCAATCAAACAAGGTCAGAGATGAGACAACTTCAGTATCTCCACGGAGACATGCAGTATCCCCATTTTGGAGCCTGGCTAAGCCGGAAGTATTTAACTAAGGTCTCTATTCTTACTACAGTCATATTTTTTAACAATAAGATACCAATCAGCTCAATATTGCCAGGAGATAATGATCGATGATAGATGAGAAGAACACACACACAGGCAGACAGAGTGAGAGACTGGTAGATAGCTATAATGCATGCTGTGTCTATATCACGGTTGACTCTCCTCGGGGACAGAGGAGCCTATGGGGTCTTACTCTCCTGTACGGCGGGGAGATAAATGACTTCCCTTGCCTTCCCTTACAATCATAACCGTAAAGTCATTTTAGCAACCCCTCCAAGGGTTTCAATGGTTGAGACCAACAGCTGTTTTACCAACGGACCATTTATATAGTGAACTTATGATACACTGCAATTGCAAATGCCACTGATTGAATCTGAGTTAAACTGAGACATGGTTGTGCGGGATAACCCACTTAACTCTCTATAAAATGAAGACTGCCACACTGAATGCCCAAAATCAGCACAGTCAGTCCTGTGGAGTCACATGTCACCATCCAAGCTGGAATGTTTATATAAATACACTTTTAAAAATGTATTAAATGTAAATATAATTTTTGTTTTATTAGCATTTCTGTATGTTAATGGTTAAATGGTAATGCAAAATGTATTCAACATTAAATACAAATATACTGAAATGTTTTTGATAATTTAAAAATATTTCCACCAGTTGTCATGATGGGAGCTAAACCTGCTCTCTGAGTGCAGTACTGGGCAAGGCTCTTTATTTCAATCAGTCGCGATTCCACAATAAAAGCTGTGATGTTGATCCCAAGGAGAGTAGCAAAGACCAACAAACTCAGCCAACACCCATCCATCCACATACATCATTTGTGTGCATGTACGCACGCACGCAAACATGCACACTCACATGACACCAGTGTAATAACACCTCCAAGTGATGAGGTTTGCACATACAGTCTACACACCCCACCCCCTCCAGATTTACAGCAGCAGATTTCAAGAGAAGTTTCTCCACGTCCAGAACTTCGCAGTGATATTATGCATCTTTGCCAAAAGCAACCATCACCACCTCCACAGCATAGCTTACATTCACCATGTGGACACGTCTACCAATCTCTGGCTAAGAGAATGCAGCGCTGGCAATTAATATTATAGGGTGGAGTGATGGTATTTAGGCAAATGGGAGAGTTAAAGTATCCGAACAGATATGTTGATAGTATATGAGCACACAACCAAACTTCGACGGCAACATCAAAGGGCATAATGAAAAAGTGCCCGTCTAAAAAGCATCCGATATTGCACGTCTATGGTGATCTGAAATGCGCGCTGTGCTCATGCATACGCATGTCAATAATAACACGTCACAATACATAACTTGCAAAAAAATATATCTTACACAACCGACAAACCCGCCACTTCTAAAGTAACCAACCTCTCTGCAAGATAAGCAAAGCGAGTAGAAGTCTAAATGCTACTTACTATATACCCCAGCTGATGAATTCAAAAGCCACGGTAACTGTAATAAAATAACAAAAAGGTGAATGAATATAAGTACACTAAGTGATGGAACTGAACACTACTGTTGACAAACAAGGACTATTGATAACGGTCAATTGTGAAAGCTTGACCTCTTTTTATGCGACGCAAATGAACACTTACCAAAGCGTCCAGACAAAATTCCTTAGGAAATCCTGAGGAGTCTTATCTTCCTTCTCTCCAGTCAGAAAACAGCAAGGCTTTTCTTATTCCAAATACAGGCCCCAAGTGAACTGAAAGAGAAGACATTGAATTCCGTTAGAATCGGGGTTCTCCGAAAAGTGCTAAAATAAACATTTGTGCAGCAAAAATAAATAAATAAAATAATATATATATATATTTATATTCATAGTACGGTGAGGAGGTTGGGTAGGCTACCTGCTCCGTTTCTCGTTGTTGAAAGAGACAATGAGAGCAGTAATGAGAGAGACAGAAAAGTGAGAGATAAGCTTTCTTTAGAAAGCCAGCGCTGCTGCTGTCAAATTGTACTACACACTGCTCCTGGCAGCAATAGCTGGAGAGCGAGCGGCTCGGAGGAGCGTAGCGAGAGAGGAGAACGAAAGGAGGGGGCATGGGGTAGACAGCATCCCAGATAAGATGCTTTCCACACACGCACACACACCTGCATTTCCCTATCGAGCCACTTGATGGCCGGCTGGTAGAGCAACCGGGGTAGGACTGGATCTCTTCTCTGAACTCCACGTCAACGATGCGCAGACAATAAATTGTTATCTCTTGATTTCTGTGTCGAGAAAAAAATCCATTAGAAATAGATTAGTTACGCATATAAACGTCTCCCACGGCGACGCATTGTGCTTGTTTTGCTAAAACATTGGCGTAAAGTAGATACGCGAACTTGGAAGGCAAACTGCTTGTTCAAACTTTGCACACCTGTCCCCGGCAATTACAAAACCTGGCCTATGAACATAGAGGTGGAAAGAGGTCTCATCTATGGTGAAGCCGTATCATCTCTGTTCAAGGCGTATAGATGGTTAGGGGACACTGAACAAAAACGAGTTATTGCGTGGTCTGTGTTGTTGAATGCGGGCATCATTTCAATGTAGTCAGAATGACTAACAACACCAGTGACTTACGGGACCACCCAGTAAAACACCGGCTTACCATTTTGATGATCAGGTTGATCATGTGATCACAACCTTGTGTAATCAGGCAACTCCACAATCTGTCCCTTTGGAAGGCCAATTTTTTATATAAAAATCGACACATTTAGTATATAGAAGGTCTTAATGGCCTTGGCAATGTGCATGTATGCCTTGTATTTGCACAGACACACAGAAAATAACTCTCAAGTTTTTTGGTACCAGTTATGTCTTCCAACAATCCCTAACCCGCTGAATGGTTTTGCATGGTATACACGGAGTTGCAAAGGCCAATATACCAATGCGAGTGCCAATACTGTTGTCAGCCGTGGTACAGTGAAACAGCAATACACTTACCCACTACACCCCCCATGTCCTTTGTTTTTTCTCACTACTATCTTCATCAGTGTGGTGTCCTCATCGCTATCATATATTTTTTTAGACTTTATTTAGTTACTTCGTCATTTTGTGTGGGAACCGGGAAGTAAGCATTTTCTTGAATGGGTCCATGTGCCTCCTGTTTATTATACATTAAAAAGTTGATAAATTAACATAAGGACTCCTGGATGGTGTTGATGAGTTGTAAGCGTCCAGAACCACTGCACCTGCTGGGAAACACCATTGCTGATAGTTGACATGATAGACAATTAAACTGTTCCAGTACCAAAGGGAGTTAAATATCATGCCAGAGGAATGTTAATTGGTTACTGTATCAATATTCATAAATGATATTGCGCATGAGGTGTGTGTGTCATTTTAATGTATGACTCATATATGCAAGCAAATTTACTTAAAGAAACATGATAAAAATGTGTTTAGAAAAATATATTAAATTATGTGAATGTACTTCATGTTATGGTACTTCAAGAAGATACAGTCACTTAAGAGCCAGGATGACAGAATAAAATCAACCAGAGTATTTCTAAACAAACGCCCAGTGTGGCATTAAAAAAATGTTAAATCTATTATTTTGATCTTAAGGATAGTCAATCCATAACGCCATCTTTGAATTTGAGTGTGGTTACATTCCCCAAACAAAATCCTAATTTGTCTTCCGAACCAAACAAAAAAGGCAAATGCCTTTTCCTGCTAGCACTGACTACTCACATTATACTCCAAAGTGTAATCGCTTTTCTACAAAAATGTGTTCCATTGAGGTCCTCTACTGTATAAACAGAATTTACCTCAGGTCAAGTCCAATACATGACACAGTCATTTATGTGAAACCGTGCATTGCAGTCTCAACACCTCACCCAGTCTCATACCTTAAATGGTTAAATGTAGGTCAACTTTGGGGCTTTGGTCCTAGGACAGCCCCCCCACCCTTCCATCTTCGGTTTGGTGGAAGTTTGTCAACATGTCCACCCATTGGTTCTCTGGGAAAAAGGGTCGATGTAACCTTTTAGTACACCTCCCAAGGTTGCACTCTCCACGTGCAAGAGCTGCATTCCAAAAGTGCTTGTGACCTTTCGTGGATGTGTTGTGACTAGTGAAAGGATCATCACACGATGACCCCCCAACCTCCCACCCCCCCCGTTAATGACAGAACCTGTGAGATTGTCATCTAATCAATGTGATTTTAATGTTAGCCATCCACCCGGTCAGGCATACAGCAGCCCTTGTTGACTATGGATGCAATGCTAGTTATGACTGGAAATGTGTACATTCCACCACCTACGGTCTACATATACAAAAGGTTATCATCTCACAAGCAATGGCAGTTGAACACGGAGTCATGCCAACATTTAAAATTAAATCTCAATTTATGCATCTGTGTCTGTGGCAACATGAGGAACCTGGTTGTCGTTGTTGATAAAGAATAATGCATTACAATTAGGTGCAAGGTAGATAGATATATTGGGTGCAATTGAATGCAAGGATGATGGGGAAAAAAATTGAATCCCCTCAACTGTTTTTTTGTGGAACAAATTAAATGTGCATTCTTTACACTTCCCTAAATTCAACATTTCACTGCAAAGATATTCTGTGTTGTTCAATGCCATTTCTGTATGTGATATCCATTTTGGTCTGTAGAGACACAGTGCTGGTTATGAGTCATGGATATTATTCTTGGAGACTTGAATCATACGGAACATTCATTTGTTCACTGTTTCGAGTGGTACAGTGTTTCTGGGACTCTGGCACTTTTGACTCCTCTTGTGATTTCTCTTGGATTATAGGACAAAGAGGATTTGCATATTTTGCTCGGCTAGGAAGGAGACACAACCATACCGTGTTTGCTATGCCTAAGTGTTTGTAACTTTGTGTGTGTAACTTTAGTAGTCTCTTTTCTCATTTAACGATGGGAACGTCATTGAATATTAATTCGGGTAAATTGCAGCAATTTGGGGATGGACTTCTACGGGCATATAACGTCTGGGAGTGGGTGAGGATGGGGGGTTAGCGCTTGCCCCTGCAAAGCTATCATTAGCTCTTACCAGATTAGAGAGCTAACCTCATGCTGGCCTTGCCTGGGATAAAAATGATGAGAGCTTTCAGACACATTGTGAAAGGGATCACATGGCCATGAGCCAAACCATATTATTACAGGTCCACAGTGAAATAACTAACACATAGATATGCCACGTGTTTTCTTTCTCATTACTGTAACCCAATAGTGTTGATCTACAATGAAAACAACTGTAAGACGTAGATACATGTGCGATGTCTTTCTTTTTACTGTGAAATGAACACTGTTTATCACACAGGGAATTTGTGGTGGATCTCACAGTTGACACGATTACGTTCAGCGATTGGCACAAATATGGATTCACCTGTCACATATGATGAAGCCGGTCTGGTGTCCCCACAGTAAGTCTCCAGAGAAATCGGCACAGATAGCTTGGCGGAATCAGCCTGAGCGTTGTGTTCACCGCTGAGGGGATTCGAATAATCCGTCCCGGGCACCAGTACGGGTGTTTTGCACCGCAGGTAAGTTGATTGCGTTACTTTTGCAACAGGGCTGCCTCCTGGGCATGAGCTAGATGCCCCATTCAAAGCCCACAGCAAAGCAGACTCCAAACATAAGTGACGTAATTAAGTGTAACTGGTGATGTACAGCACCAGTCCAGCTCCAAGCCGGGTGTGTGGTGGCTTGAGACTGAAGACGCGGAGTTCGGAGATCAGGCTGTTTTAATTCATCAGTTTGTCTGCAGAAAAGATAAAGACAGAAGTAGACTACAAATATGTTCAGCATCTTTCACTTCCGTCAGATCAAAATGATTTGAAAGTAAACGCAATGTGGCCTTATACTTTATATCCACGCTAATATACATTTTTCATCAATAAAAACATCCAAAATAAATCATAAAAGCATGTTAAGCATTTGTTCTGCCAGTCGTCGCCTCTTTCTGCGACACAGATGGAATGGAAAATAGGAAAGGCTGTGATCTTTGGAAAAGTCAGCCATCATTCACACATCATACACCAGCTAGCTAGCAATCACATGGTAAACTCAAAACGCAAGAGCATCTTAAAAAGTATAATTACCATAACATCCTATAAATGCAGATATACGAATGAACACAATTATTCACTGTAAACCACTTCGTCATGTTTTTTCTAGTCATATTTTGTATATGTATGTACATTTCTGGATGCGCCATGATGTCTAGTTGACAACATCGAATTGACTTTAAGAGGGTGAACCTGCGTCACAAGTACTGCCTGTCCTGGTCCCTGGCTGCAGACTGGTGGTGCGGCTGACACCGGCCCTATGACAGCCATGTCATAGATCTCAACCATTGTGGTTCTTATTAGGCACTCCTCTGACCGATTGAAGATGACCCAGTCACAGTTTCTTTTGATCATTTATGACAAAGTCCAGTGTCTGTTGCTATTATGAACCCACGTGCCAAGCCAATCAGTACAGTAACAATTGTTCAATGATTTTTTCATACATGTGATATAGCCAATCAGCGTGTAGGATTCTAACCTCCTGGTTTATGTTGTTCACTCCACTGTAAAATGTGTTTTGAACAGACCACCGGGTATAATAAAAGCCTGTAGGACATTGTGGAATGCTCTTATGAACTCTTGATATGCTTATGTGGTCCCCTAAAACATTGTTATGTGTTTATTGAGGCAATCGTTGGTGACAGTTCTCCAGGATATTCCCTGATGAGGTAGATGCTACGGTGAGAGATGATTGTGATGTTCAGAATATCCTAGACAGTCTTAATTAAGCCCGCAGCAAATGAGACAAAGGAAGCACGATATGCTGGAGGAAAGTAGACGTCTCAGTTACCGCGTGTGCTGATATCATTGCATTTACTTTTCGTCATTTACCACATGCTGTTATCCAAAACGACTTACAAGAGCATTGATACCACATAATGGAAGTTACTCCCCGAATGCAAATTAACGTTTGTCCAGTCTGGATTAAATCACTCCAGTAATGTTTGGGCAATGTTGTCCTCGCTTCATCTTTCAATGGGCATCATGGTAAATAAAATCTATTATGTAGTCTATTATATCTAAACCAGCTATTTCATTTGAACTCCCCTTGTTTTATCCCAAATAAGCTAATGGTTGTCATCAGTTGGTAAATTCATGCAAAGAATCTGCCTAAATTGTACCTTGTGGACTTCCTAAGCTTCAGAGATACTGCCATCAATAAACATGGAGTCCATTGATGAGAATACATGGTAACATTTGCATGCACTGGCTATTCAAAAAATATGTATCATTTCCCTCTGTCTCTTTCCTTTTAGACCTAAAATAATGCTTCCCATCTCTGTGATGTGTCTAAGCTCTTTCTAAGTAGCTTATCAGAATTAACCGGAAATTGTTTAACTTTCCCCATTTCCAAATGACATTCAGCTAAGGTCACACTCCATCCATTACCCGCCTGCTTAATCAAAACATCTCTAATGACTGACAATAAATGCTTAGAAGTCAAAACTGCTTGTGCTCCCTGTGTTCCAGGCGTGCGTAGTAAGCCTGCTGTAAAGGCCCTGCCACATTAGGATTCTGCCTCTACCCACAGATGCTTCGTTAGCACGGTCAAATACTACTCATCCGTTGATCTGCCCATAAGTTACGGTATCTGACCAAATAGTACTCAAATCCCGGTTGTGTCTATATTGCCCCGCTGTTGACATAAAAAAAATATTAGTTTTTGTCTCCTTTTTACCCAAAAGTAGTTTTGAAATGTTTTGGGATGTGCTGAGTCTCAAGGGTTAAATCTCCCAGGGGCAGACTGGTCACTGTCGTTATTTTGATTTATCTGTGCCAACTTAGTACTTTTGGTAAGCATTACTGTGTTTATTTTGCCATGACTAGAAAGGGGCAAATGCGTTCCAGATATATCTGATTTTGGGGTTATATAGGCTTTAAAAAACATTTACAGTGGCATAAAAGGCATTACATAAGTGAGTTATATAGCATTTCTAACCATTCTATGATTTTCCAAGGGATCATAAACAGGGCATAACTTTCTAACACACTCGCAAATGTCAAATATGACACTACATCAAATCACACTGTCCTCTGCTTTACAAAAAGTGTCTGAGAATTTGCTGGATTAGACACGCTCTAAACTATTATACTATTTTGGTGAAATGAACAGACTCCACAAGTTATGGACCTTCAAACCTACTTTAAGTGAAGCTAACCTGATTGCATAAGTGTGCACAACCTCTTAGGCTGTGTTCAGAATTAACCTATCACATTCAAACTCATGTTAAATAGAAATCATTACACACCTGCCATCATTTGAAGTGACTCTGATTAATCACAAATAAAGTTCAGCTGTTCTAGTAGGATTTTCCAGACATTTTCTTAGTTACATCTCAGAGCAAAAGCCATCATCCGCAGAGAGCTTCCAAAGCATCAGAAGGATCTCATTGTTGAACGATATCAGTCAGGCAAAGTGTACAAAAGAAATTCCAAAACATTAGATATACCATGGAACACAGTGACGGCAGACATCATCAATTGAAGAAAATATGGCACAACAGAGACATTACCAAGACCTGATGTCCCTCCAAAATTGATCAAAAGACGAGAAGAAAACCGGTCAGGGAGGATTCCATCAGGCCTACAGCAACATAAAAGGAGCTGCAGAAATTTCTGGCAAGTACTGGCTGTATGCTACATGAGACAACAATCTCCCATATTCTTCATATGAATGGGCTATGAGGTAGGGTGACAAGACGGAAGTCAGGGTGGAGGGAATTATGAACTGTTCCAAATACCAGGTTCAGGCGTCCGTTAGAAGGCTGAAGATCAAGAGGAGGTTCATCTTTTAGCATGACAACAACCCAAAGCACACATCCAAATCCGCATGGCTACACCAGAAGAAGATTAACATTTTTGAAATGGCCCAGCCAGAGCCCAGACCTGAATCCAATTGAACATCTGGGGGGTGATCTGAAGAGGGCTGTGCACAGAAGGTGTCCTAGCAACCTGACAGGTTTGGAGTGCTTTTGTAAAGAAGAGTGAGCACATATTGCCACGTCAAGATGTGCCATGCTAATAGACTCCTACCCAAAATGACTGAGTGATGTAATAAAATAAAAAAGGTGCTTAAACAATGTATTAGGTTAATGGTGTGCAAACTTATACAACCTGGTTAATGTGAGGTTTTTATTTAAAATGTTTCCCTCAAAGATTTCAGTTTGTTTTTCAATTTAAATATTCACGTTATAGGTCACATTAAAGGTGAAAAAGTTCTGACATGATTTATCTTTGTCAAATTTTTTTTAAATCACAAACACCTGGCTTTTTAACAAGGGTATGTAGACTTCTTATATCCATTGTAGCTCTAACAAACAAATGTATAAATACATCAGCTCATCTGAATTTTTTAGCACCCTACAGAAACTGAAGGTTCACAAAATAACTACTATTAATCAATGAAATTATGTCCTGTAATATTTTGATGACTTGAAAAGTAATCATTAACGGCTTAATAAAATAAACATAAACATTTCCATAACCCTGGGGAAATCCAATATGTGTAAAAAGAGAAGGTAATAAAAAAGTAAAATTAAAACTATGAAGGAATTCTCCATTTTAAAATACATTACAATTTTTGTAACCCTTTTAAATTTTGTGATGTCATTTGTGATTATGGCTGTGCTTTGTTGTGAAATCTGAAGTATTGACACATTTTATTGCATATCACACCCATTCAAACAGGAAATTGTTATTAAAACGTGTGCTGGAGGAGGACTCATTACCTGACTAACAACCACAATTGAACATGCAGGCACACAGTCTATCATTGGTGGTTATATACTCTATTTATTATTTATTTATATGCTGTGCAGCACACTGCATTGTATTTGAACAACATTTCATTTTGTGCATTTCTAATTAAGGAATGTTAAAATTAGCATTTTCTTTAAGAGGCCTCTTCTTTTCCATCTGCTTGGCGGCTGTAAGCCACTCCTTAAATAGCTTACTGCACAGTCAAGTAAGTGTGCTCCCAAAGGAGTGCATTTAAGAGGAGATCTCAATCCGTCGTCAATAATTAACACAGCTTACATTCAGTAAATAAATTCTAGGCTCCTTTAGTCATGATGGGTAGAAAAGACCCAGACAAAGTGCTATTAGAATGAATAGCATTTGGAATATGTTTCACAAAAGCATGAGTGCAAAATCATACCTCACATACTGGCAATCAACACAAAAAATAGAAGAGGGCAAAGTAATGCTTAAATGCTAGTATTATGCAGTCTATTCTACATGCTTTAAGAAATTATTTTACAGTCACAATCCCAGAACAATTTATTTTTGGAAGCATGTTAGAGCACATTGACCTTAGACCAATGTCACTGACTGACCATGTGTCCCATGAAAGTTGCACAGTGCTTGTGATCACTGGTGATATGTTGGGTGTCACACCATAAGGGATATATAAATATAGGGGAACTTTGGGGAATATAGGGGAACCCTTCAAACTAAAGACAAAAAAGTACAACCTACCTAGATTTTGTGAAAACTTCTGTTAGCTAACTCAATAACAAGTAAATATTAAGCTAGCTAGCTTTTTTGTGTAGCTTATTCAACATTCTGTGTGCTGCACTGGAACATAACCAGTGTTATTTGTGCGGCACTGGTCATCCCAAACTACTTTCCTTTAATGTGAAGTTGACTGATTGGTTAACTCAACTAAATAAATAGCAAGCATGCTAACACTTATGACTATGCAGCATGGTTGTGAAACACCATTGCGTTTGGGACTTTGTCATATAACAGTTTGACTCAAATAACATAGACTGCCATTCACATTAGCTTTAGCTAATTAATAATGAAATATACTCCAAAGTAATAGACAATATTTGCAAAGGGCACGTTGCTGCATGTGCCTTAGATTTTCAACATTTGGCCAAAATGAATGTGTGCCACACTATCTTTGCAAGTGTAAATACAAAATAGTTTTCTCTGTAATGGGGAGAGACACCGACAACAGACACCGAGCAAATGTTTAGGGCCCTGGTGGGCATTTTATTAACATAAATAAGAGTGTGAGGGAAGGAGGGGAGGGAGAAATCACAAACTGGAAACAAACTGCTTTGACCGGGTATCTGAGTGGTCTGTGTCAATGATGAGCTCACATGGGATATTGCTGGGCAGGGGTGAGACTTGCCCCGCTGGCTTGTCCATGGAACGTTCTAGAACTTAGCAGCCTTCTCCCATGGGGGTGTTGGTGCAATACTGATGTAGAAAGAAGGGTCACAGTCACACCTCATTACATATTATGTAAATGTAGTTTAGATTTAATTATTCCTGTTACAGTTTGTTTTTTGTATGTTGGCCATTGGGAGGCTTGTGGCATGCCACGGTGCTGTGGGTTGGGAATTACTTGAGATTTGAGGACAGTATATTCAAATCCTCCATGAAGTTTATTTCAAATCATTAACCATTCAGAACCAATATCTAAACTTAAACTTAAACAGTGAAATTGTTTCTGTTTTAAACCCATTTTAATTTTGAAGAGTTTCATTTTCAGCTAAAACTCATGACCCCATGGTCAAATTAAAACATAAGGCGATGGGGAAATGACAGATTTACCACGACATGTCCTAATCAAAACTAATTTCCTAATTCAGCTGTGGCAATTTTGTCAATGGGACACATTTTAATGAATTACACGAATAGTGCACCCAGCATGGAAGAAAATATCCTCTAATTCTGCTGATAACCTTTAACATCACAGCCATTCCATATTCTCAAAGACATGCACAGGCTTTGTAACAGTATTTTGTGTCATGCCATCGGCAGGTAAAATTGATTCATTGACTAGTGGTTTCATTTAGTGTCATTTACTGAATCACTTTCGCTATGCAAAAAATGTTATAGTACTTTTAATAGAATTGGCCCACCATGGGAATCAAAGTTCCAGCTCTAGTGTTAAAAATGTTATGTTCTACGAATTGTGCTACACAGCACTCTATACATGACCGTTGGAACTTTCAGATTTTATTGAATCAAAGAAACGACAAACCAAACTAAAAAGGCAAGCAAGCTTGTAGTACTCTCTCCGAAATCAACAATGTTGATCTTTAATTGATTGAAAGGAATTTAATGTATTTTATTGAGCTTTTGAAGCTGTTATACAAACAATATCTTCATCAGTTGAAAGACTAAACTGTCATTCAAATTGCCCCTACCATTCATTGGGACACCCAGTTCTTGCCTGGGTGGGCAGAGTTAATTCAACATTGTGGATTTATGAATTCACTAATAAACACTGAAGTGCCCTTAAATGCCATACACATCATCTGATTGTCAACATGAGTAAAGTCTTTGCTAAAGTGCCAAAATGCAGTTTTTTCAAATGTCACTCCAGGTATTCTTATAATTTCTAGGATGATTTTAACTAACTGAATTGGAAAGACATATTTAAATCACTTCTGGAGATTATTGTGTGTTGTATGGGATTATTTATTCACTTAGTATGTCTGTCCAGCAGTCTAAGCTGTACCCTGTAAACTGAACCCTAGGTTAAGTATGTAGTGGAAAATATTCCTTTAAATTATTTGAGAAAAAACACTGAACATTTCATACCCGAACTGTAAAAGCAGGTGAGCTGTTCTTACAATTCCTGTGAAGTTCATTATAATACAATAACTTAATTCTAATAAAAACTTTTTTTCTTTTTTTGGATTCAAACAAGTAAATTATTGATGGATTTACTAAATTGTTGATGAATCATTAGAACAATGAAAAAGTAACATAAACCTGAAATTTGCTTTAATAGAGACGGTAGCCAATAATTAAAAACAAATGCTTAATTTAGCTGGTTAACATTGTTGTTAGTGGCAAATTGCATGCGCCATTCACAAATATGTAGGCCAAATCAACCATTCAGCTTCTTTTACACTGCTCACTCAAGTAGGAAGTTAGCTGGAACCTTCCAGGCATTTGCTTCAACTGAGGGAGTTGCTAAAGTGCTGTGGAACAACGATTGCTCACCAGTCCCCGCCTCTCTTAACCAGGGGCAATGCAAGGCCAATTTGCATCACCGATTGCAGCCTCTGAGTCACGAGCAGCAGTGACCCGACCATGGAATGGAAACCCAGGGTTTAATGCTACCTGAACACTGCAATTTACTGTTAAATCATTGAGCCACTAAGGAGGCCCAGCCAGGATTTACTTTGAGTATTGATTGCGTACCGGCCCTACAGATTAATCTGCAACAGGGAGACAGTGCTGGCTCTAGCCATTTCGGGCCCCTTTCTTCTATTGGTCGGGGCTCCCCTAGATGTCAGAGGCCCCCTAGTGGTCGGGGGCCATAAGTGACCGCTTATGTTGCTTATGCCTGGAGCCAACCCAGGATGGAGATATTACTATGTCCTTGTTCCCCTGGGTGAGTAACGCAGACAATACTAACTTAACAGCTACGCATGTTTTGTACAAGTCTACAACATTACATTATATTGAATGTCTGGAAATGTTCATTATTCATTCTACCTAAGAGTCTCCTTCTCCATGGATTCAAACTCCCTTGATCCTTAACTGAATGTATTTCGTCTGGAAATCTAAGACCGATGGTTGAGATAGGCAATCCTGTCATGTTTGTCAAATGTTAAGATTATGGATTAGAATTGGGATAGATGACGCATGTTTGATTTGCTGTCTGTCTAGGTCTTTGTCAGAGTTTGAGTACACTGTCACTTGATTGAAGCAATCATTATCATAGTCCAGCCTGGGAGAATGCTCACAGTAAGTGTAAACCTACATAGCAATCAGAAATGTTGTGTTAAGAAAGGGGCCTTGCTCCGTGTCACACACTATCCAATTTCATTAGCTTTATTTGATGCCCACTGTATTTATATTATATGTGAGGCTGCTTTTATATGACACTCTCGGCTTTCATATAGTGATTGTCAATCTGCCTTCATACTGTAGCTAGGGCGAATGTAACTTGCCAGTGGTCTGGACTTTTATCTATTTGTCGATGATCTGTTGGACATTGGAATGATGTACATCACATTACTTGGAAATGGCGTTGTAACCCATACCAGATTCATGGGCATCAGTAATCATTATTCTGAGGTCCTTGGATAAGACTTTTGGTATGGGCATGATGTGTTGTCACAAAATAATATGATTAAGACCAATGTTATGTAGGCCTACTGTGCAGCCTAGCTGTATGTTTTAGCATATGGTTAAATATAACAGGTTCCTTGATGAGAGAAATATAACAGGTTCCTTGATGAAGCTGAAATGTAGCATTGCATCACGGTAAACAATTTTGGCAACTTCTTTTGGTTCCTACACTTTAAGGAAGGATGAGCTGTCAAACAAACAACATTAACTGTTAAAAGATGTGTCTCAGCTGTTGACGGTTGACATTTGTCTGGCTCTTGCCCTTTGGTAATTACATTGAAACTGTGTCAGATTCCGGATGTCATTAATATTTGGAGATGTACATAGACATGTCCAAATACATATTTACGTCTTTCAGCTTGCTATGTATATCACTGAATTTGTAAAAAAACATTGACCTACTGATGGATTTTTTACATATTCTTCTAAGGAAAGAGGAGGGCATCTTCCTGGGGAAATCTGAGATACTTTGGTTTTTCTCACTTCAGAAAATTAAGAAATATTTACATAAATCACAGTACAATGCTGTAGGCAAACCCTGGCTATTGTCCTCCAGGTAAAAATGTGGATACTACTACAAAAAACTGTTTAGATGTTGGGTGGTTCCCTCACTTTAATAGAGGTCTATGGGCCAAGAGAAACAATAATGCTTGATTTAATTTTCTTTAAAAACACATGGCAAACTTCAGCTAATTTTAGCCACCAGTAGGAAAAAAATAATCAATCAAAGTAGTCATTGTATGTGAGCATGTTTAAAAAAAAAAACAAGTAACCCGAAACCAACACTATATTTATTCGGATATTTCCTCCATTTACAAACTATGCTTACACCCCCTGATTACTTATATTGATTGATAACAAGTGGGAGCTAAGGTAAATGGTTTGTAATGGCAGTTTAAAGGAAACAGAACCATGGATCACTGTTTCTCTTGGCCCATTGACTACTTTCAGGTTGAGAAAGCATCTAACATCAATTTGAAAAAGGCAACGTTTTCCGTTAAGGTCATCTTTCTAATGAAACTCCAGAAGGAATGCAGACAGTGATGATATGCCCTTGTATTGTTTAAGCACAACAATTAAGTGATCTTATATATTGAGACACAGATGGTATCCTAAATGTGGATTAATTGTTCATATATAAGTGCTTCATGATTGTGTAATAAAGCAGCTTGATCATTCAGAGAGCTTATTAAATAACATGTAACATAGCTACACGGCAGAAATGTTGTCCAATCATCAAGCCTCTTGATTTTTAAATCAAGGTGTTGTGCATTTGACCCGAATGTTTTCACTCCAGACTGGGTCTATTCAAAATTCTGATTCTGTCATGTGGCATTTTGTCTGGTGCAAAGTGTTTTGCAAGAAAAAAAAAGATTGACTTGAAGAGTTAAATACTTTTTGTAATTAAAATACTGTTTTTGTTTGGTTCTAAAATGGTGAAAGGTTTGCTTTTTGCGAAGGAGTAATGAATTCTCTCCTGATATGGTGTCATTAGAACGACATATGCCACAGAGGTTGGCCCGCACAGTTAGTGCTCCTCTTATTAATCGCCTGTCAGATTCGGGCTCTCAGGTGGCAATGGCAGATGGGCTAATAGGCTCACCCAAGTGATTCCATGAGTCCTTTTGTCCAGACACCCTCACATGAACTGAGATGAATGTGACTAAATACTCCTATTTTACATTTAGATACACCTATTGTCTGTGGTAATGATCCTGTGATCTCCAAAGGGACAATATTTATAAGACAAAGAAGGATTAAATATACTTTCATTTAAAAGGCATTTAAGAGGGATTTCTCATCTAAAAAGCTAAATTAGTGCAGATACTACATTAATAAAATCTAACAAAATGAAAAAGGTACAGTTTGTGACAATATAGTAAATGTGTACATGTACGAAAAATCCTAATTACCTTTGAAACATACACTCTTGTCTCAACTTAAAACCATTGCATGAGAAAGTCAGAGGTCCTTTAACATTCTGCAATGATTTCTGTGAAAAAGAGAAAGGAGTAATATATAAAAGTAGAAAGGAAACAATGTGTAGTTAAGATCTCCTCCTATTCTAGTCTCTCCTAGTATTCTGCTCAAAACCCATTGTAGGCGAAGACTGGAGGTTGCTCATCTTTCACCAACAGTGGTTCGGGAAAGATTGAAGACAGGAATAGACATTGATGCAATGATGATGAAAGCAAATACAGAGCTTGAATCAAATGGTCATTTTGACAATGAGAGTAATCTTGCCCAGAAGTATGAAAAGAACCAGGATGGAATTGGGAAGAAGGCTATTGTATCTGGCCATCGAACCTGGGGGGAGTACATTTTCATTGGGGATGGTTGGCCTCACTTCAATAGCATCCAGTGGAAACTGAAGTCAGTGAATAGCACATAAAGAAGTGGCTTTGTCTTGGTTACTTCTTATAAGTAAAAATGATTTGTGAAATTCGCTTACTAATATGCTGCATAGATACACTAGAACACAAACAAGAAATGTGTGAAAAGATCATTAGGAAGTTTGAAGCGTATTTCTAAATCCGTTATATCTGGACCAATGAAAACCAATAAAACCATTGACATCACTGAAACATACACAGCACGGAACTAGAAGTTATTCATATGGCAAAAGTAGACTAACTTTTATGAGTGATAAATAGCGCTTCACCGGTTGAAGTAAGCCTTCATTGTTGATGCCGCAGAGCTATTTTTGGGATTAAAACCATTCAAATTTGAGGACCTCCATAGAATACTCAAGCTCCAGATCCTGACATGGATAATTTTACTGAAGGAAATGGAGTAAATATGCTTTAGTTGGAATTTGAAACCTGTTTATATGATGACTATATACAATTTAGATTGTATTCTGTCAAAAAAAAACATAATAATAAGAAGAATGAATTATGAGAAAATGCATTTGAGATCTTCCTCTTGTATCTTTTCAGCTCACCTCCTTCTCAAATCCCATTTGAGGAGAAAACCAGGGGTTCATCCCCTTGACCTCCTAGAATGGGTTTAGGGAGGAGACAAGAAGAGGAAATTCAATAAAATCTTTAACAGGTCGCCAGGAATGGTTGTATTTGTGTATCATTGTTGGCTTAGCTGACTACAGTGAAAGATTGCATTGAAAAACACATTGCTACCAGCTAAAAAGACTGAAACCAGTCCTTGAATACATTCAGTCTGTCAATTCAGTTTGACACAAATAGGATTCATTAACTATGCCCTAAGCTGCTGAAGCACAGGTGAAAGACCAAAATTTAAACCAGTAGTAACAGTATGAAATGACTCCAACTCAAGGAGCTGTTGTAAGAACATGGAAAATGGTCACAGCAAAACTTTGCAAGGAAATAGTTCATCTGTCTTGGCACCAAGATTAGGATCTCCACTCCTGAGGACTGGTGCCAAGGCCAGTGGGAGCAGCCGACGCTGGGGATATGAATGGCCTTTTGAAAACCACTGCCTTTGTGGAGGTAGGATTCGAAGGTGCACCCAAGATAATCTACAGCTACCGCAACATTAGGCAACAAAATGTAACATGTCAGTAGGGGATTCCTTGTCTGTGTTACAAACGAAATCATGAGGCCCTGGAGGAAACCCAACCAAAGTAGTTCAGTTCAGTGGTCACTGGCTGAGAGTGCTCCATAAAACCCTACCCGTTTGCTTAACTGTAGCAACACAAAACCAACGTTGGTGGTAGTTAGAGACACTGATATATATATAGATTGTGTAATATATCAAAGTTAGAAACAGAAATGATATAAGCTTAAACACCTAGGTTATCCTCATATATTTGGTAAAAAAGCGAGTGTCGAAGAAGCATGACCAAGAAAAGGGAATGGTATGGAAAGAAACCACACATCACTGCAGGTTTGTTCTACTTGGAGATTTTTTTGTATTGATAGAACAGAGGTCCTTTACACTGTCATTTGTCAGATCCGACAGCCGATCTCTTTGTTTCTTGGGATTTAGAGCTAGCATCTCAGATTTTTTGCTTTTCAGAGTAGGTGATTTTGTTGCACTAACATGTTTTATTTAAATGGACAGCTGCTTCATGTTTGCATGAAAGGGAAAAAATACATGTGTATACTGAATGAAGTAGTAAAATATATATTGTGGCAAAGTGGTCCTTAAGTGGAACACCAAAATTGGAGCTCAATGGCACGAGTGGGATGTTTGCACTATAAAGGATTTCCAGCGTATGCATCTTGAATATGAAGCTGGTGTACTCACATTTGATGGGTTGATTGGGATTCAGACAGACTAATACCTTAATATACCCTTCTTTTTTCGCCAGTTAAGTCGACTGAGAACACATTCTCTGCTGTGACCTAGGAGCAATGAAGATTAACTTCCTTGTTCATGGACCGAATGAGAGATTTATTTTATCACTATGCTATCTGTTTTCCCAACTCACTAACTTAAATATTTTTTAATGTGACTTCTTTGTTGCTTCATCTAGTAGTATTTTTCCTTTGTTGCAAATAACCCCATTTGGAATTACATGTTTGTAAAATATGTTGGCAATATTAGACCAACAATGCTAGCTTGGAAAAGATAGATCATTTAAATGTACAATGATGAAAGATATTGTTATGGCCAGTCAACTAAATAATTCAAGTTCCCAGCCACCCATGTTGTGCTTTGTAGGTAGCGGCTTCGATTGCTAGACAAACCCAGCCCATAGATGTTCGCTAATCAAAAAAATATACTCTTCAAAAAGAGATAACACAGTAAAGTGCAGTGTGTGATTTTTTTCTGACTTTAAACTACCTTACCTGACATTAAAGAGAGATTAATGTTAGAAAAAGACAATCTTAGCCAACATGTTTGAGCAATGGACCAATGTGTGACTTAATATCCAATCAACGACCAATCAGATCAGACATTTGATGATATGTCAAGCCTGAGTGCAAAGAAATAGTGAGATAATAGATATTCCAGACACTACTGCTGTGGTCAAATCCACTTCAGATCTATATTATTTCAAGACAATGATAGCTATTCTCCAAATGACCCATTCGGTTGCAGTACATTATAAAATTATTCGATATAGATGAATACAAAATTGGTATCACACTAAATTAGGATTTACCACAGGAAAATCCATGTATTGCACAAAAAGATGCATTACATCATCAGTTGTACTGTGCATCAAAAACAGGAAATATTCATTGATTTCTTTATGGAAACTGGTCCTTTAATAGTCAACAGTAGCCTTTAAAAGTATGAAGAGTCTATCTGCCCTTAAAATGTGAGTCTTTAACAAAAAACCCAAAGACACTAAATGAACCAAAGTGAAGATTTTGTAATGTACTCAGTCACATTATTGTACAAGGCTGAACTTCAATGCTAAGAACCATCTCCCTTTTGACACAATGACACACTGGAAATAAACTGAAGTCCTATTACGTTTCTATTAAAATAAATTTTTAACTCAATCAAACATGCTAATAATCACCTAAACCACTAGGGATTTGTTTTTCACTTTCACTTTTAGACAAGACTTGTTAAAACATGGCTTTGGAGAGAAGCTATTCTCTCCTGGTGTAGAATAATTTATCTAACACCCCTAACCTCATTTGCTGTCTACTGCTTTTACTGGAATCAGAGCATGACAGGAGTAAAGGCCGTCTGTCACCCAGTTGACAAGATGGTGGAAAAGATCCTTCCATGCTGACAGGATCTCAGCTGAAATTAGGAGAAGCCTTTGATATCATGTGTCGAACAGATATACAGAATAAATGTAATTGTAAATAAACCATATACTGCATTATCAATGAAGGCGTTACGAGAGTAAGACAGTGAGATCATGGCATGCCAGGACCATTTCCCAGCAGCCCCTTTAGAAGAAAGACAGAGGCACACATCTCAACACAGCAGGTGGGAATGAGGAAGGAGAAAGAACATTTGCCTATGATCCCTAGATAAGCATCATGATATGATTCAAAATCTGAATAATATCAAGACCAATAGTGTTATTATTGGTTTTTGACCAATAGTATTACAGTGTTAAGTTCCCTTCCAATCAGAGACCCGAAGCACACAGTATGCGAAGGCAGCAGTAACTCCGATCACAGAATGGAGGTTGACACAATGGGGGTTAGAAAGGGAAACACATTCTCAAGACACCAACCAAGTAGTCATTGTTTATAGGACATATCCAGAGGCTGGGCACACTTTATCATTCATGTGAAGATATAGTGGATGTACACTAGACACCATGCAATCTGTTGCGCACAATGTTTACATAATATATAGGGTGTCTATCAGAAACACTAAAAGCAATGGTTTTGGAGGCGGTTGGATGACGCTTTTATTCAGAATAATATTTGAAATAGATGTGCTACAACAGATTGGATACAGAGCTCATGACTCGATGAGAAAGACACAGTGACACATTGAAGAGTAACACATAATCGGAAAGCTCAGGCAAAGCCCAGTGGTGAGTCAAACTCAGAAAACTGCCATCTATCCTCGTTTGTGCCGGTCTCTGGCCCTCGATCCAGGAGACCGTGGAGCTCCGTGTACATAAAATTACTCCACTTCAGTTGGGCACCTGAGATATATTTTTTATCGGTACAGAGCCTGCATCTATCCACTCAAGGTCAGATGTGCTAACCTAAAAAACACCCCATGATTGCCTTAATATTGATCCCTTGTCCAATCCCCCTCCTCCCTAAGGACTCCGCAGTCTAAGTATCAGTCCATTTCAGAGACGAACACCCAAGAATCTAATTCACAGTATGACATGTTCCATGAAAACAGTCATCTTTATTTACTTGTTGCTGAAGTAGACGAAGTAGACGATGGAGCGTTTTCTAGATTTTCAAGCTAATTCAGGACCACCGCAGGGAAAGAAACAGTGCTTAAGCAGAAGAAAGAGTATTGGTGTTCTATCAGTTTAAATGAATCTCACCCCCCAAAAAACACAGCAACCCTGATCTGGCTTGTTTTATCTGTTACCATCCAAGGTAATTGTTATATCAAGTCTCCTTTCCTTTAATTATCCCTTTAAACTTCTTCAAAGGGAGCAGTTCTCCCAAGTGTAATCTGATATCTGATATTGGCTGGAATTTTCTCGACGAACACCCACATCATATTGGAACAATTCCATAACTTCCTAGTAACTTAGAACATCGAAGAAACAATTTTGACTGGCAGTACCGTGGGCAAAAACCAGAGCAAAGTGAGAGATTTTATATTATTTCCTCTAGCTGATGTTATCAAATGAATGTGTCATGAATGTTGGAGCATTAACATGGTATAGTTAAATCCATATTGTACTGTTTTGGGCACTAACATATTTTATCTAACAAAAAATGTAATGCCAATGCTTCAGCAAATACATTTAACTACCTAAAAATGTAAAAACAAAACAATTTTATATTTTAATATTGGACTGTTTAGCACTTCCAGTACCTGATTTCAAATTCAACATAACAGAAATATGTGAATCCCAATAATGAACCTCATTATCATTCACTTACAGTACATTCAGGCGTTCTTTGTTGTTTGATACGTTTCCAAGCCACTAGCGTTTTGATCAACTGAGACGAGAGAGGGAATGCATTGTCAGGCCCCTCTCTTCTCTGCCAAACATAGACTTGGCTCTGCATTTTCCAAAGTGTGAACTAAATTATAGATTTGTAATTTCATCTGAACTTGGGGCCAGTTGGGCCCTTGGTGAAGACCATGGATATTTTATCACAAATGAAAAAATAAATATAAACACAATGGCCAGGAGTACCCGGGGCAAGCATACTGTTTGGAAAGAAAAATGAAAGGAATTTGACGGTGACAAATCTCCAGCTTTATGCTCTGGGTCAGGACTAAAACCAGCTAGGGTGAGGGAAACGGAAAATTAGATACTTGATATGCACAAATAACCTAAAGCACTGTTGAATGGGGTAACTCAATCAGAAGGGTTAATTAAGCCACCCCCTGTTTTTTTTTAAACGTACAAAAGATATAATACTACATCCACATATTGAAGAAGATTATTATTAAATGCAGTTTGAGATGAAAGGAACCACATGGAAAGTGATAAGCCAGTTATTCAAAATATATTCATGGGCACTATATCCATTTATAGTGTAATTTGTTTCAAGACAGTTAAGAATGATACTAAAGTAAAAGGCAGTAAAAATGTGGGGTAAATTAATGAACTTGGGGTAAATTCAGAGGCAAAAAGTAAGCCATTACTTACAGTACAATACAGCATCACAGCAAAATAAGTTGTAGGGGTACGATGTCATCCTAAAAATAATGATAGCTGCTTGAAAATGAGCAAATTGACGTAAGATCAGAGAAAAGTGATCAAAATGAAGATGTTCACATTCAGCAGTGGCCACATCAATTCAGCCATCAAGTTTATTGGTCCTAATGACCGTCACTGTATATTTCTTAAATTTTTTGGGTAACAGATGTTTATTTCCATTCATCAAAATATTCTGGGACCAGAGTGCATTGTTTGGATTCTACTATTGTTTTGAAAAGTCGTGCACTGGAAGCCAACAAGAGTGCTAATAGAAGTGACTGTTTGCTAATCACGTGAAGACTTCCTGGCTGGACGTGCTTAATATGAACATGATATTGTGATCTCTGGCCAACAGAGATCACAAAATACAAAATGAACGGGTTAAAGACCTGTGTGATCGATGACATACAGTGGATATATCATTTTCATTGTACAGTTATACCAATATAATATTATAATCATACAATACAAGTAAGACATTTACTTGACTTCCAACTCAGGATAAAAATACATAATTTGTTCATGTGCGAGTTGAGCAAATGTAGCCAAGAATGTGATAAAAGGGATGAAGTCCATTTCAGTAGCAACAAGGGATGAAATAATTCATAGAATGAAGAGGAACACTGACAAAGAAATTGAATATGTACCTGTGCTACAGAGGCAGTAATACACATGAAGAGAACCGCAAGTTCTTCTCTGATGACATGGTGTCAGAGCTTGAGAAAACATTGTGTGGCCCACTGCAACAGCACTTTCAAATGAACTTGCTAAATTCACCACTGTAGATGAATGTCATTTGGAAATTGGCATTTGACTTAGGAATCTGGTAGTTGCTTTTATGCATTGGTTTCAATATTGCAACTAGTTATCAAATCCGGTCTCAGTTCATGCCAACGTGAACAATAAATGGACATTACGGTTAATATTATAAATAATTGTTTAAGCAGAGTTGAATTGTATTCATAAAAGTAAGATACATGTGGTTTTATAAAATCATTGGTTACATGTTATTTCATCCCTGGAATTGTGACAATACATATATTTAAGGGCCAAGATATTTACAATTATTTTTATTACATCCGGGGATACACCTCCCAAAACGTGTAGATAGGCATCTTTGTTAGAAATATGACTATATTTACCTTGATGGGGTGACGCTTACAAAACGACTCAACATACCCCACTCTTCCTTAACGTTAAAGCTTGTCACAATTCCTTTCATTCCCGATAATGAATTATAAATAGTTCTGCCGAATAAAAGTTGAAATGCAGTTGAACTTTAGCCTCTTGTCAGTGGGTGATATATGAAGCCCTAACACAATGATAGACTATACTTCCCCATCCCTTAGGGGAGATTCGGCTGCTGCAAACATAAGAACAGCCTTGTGTTATGAAAGCTTGTATCGGGAAAGGTTAGAACATTTTCATGCTGAGTAGCTCAGTGGCTACAGGTTCTGCTCATCTCTCTGCCTACTGAGAGCACTGCATGGGCTATTAGTCAGTGTATAATGTCACACTCAACGCCCTAATTAGGGTGCCATGTGAAAACAGCCAATTAGCACACAAATATTTGTCGATGATAGGGTTGAGTGTCCATAATAATGACAATTCACAAGGGCATCTAAGGGGGTGGGGGTTGGGGAGTTAGAGAAAAGGAGAAATAAAAAGACAGAGGTATAGAGAAAAACAGAGAGCAAGACAGATCGGGTGAGGGATGAAAAGAAGGATGTGCGTGAGACCTTCGTATCCAACATGGTGGTGAATAGTTTCCTAAACTGTAAATGTGTAGAAATAATTGACATGTTTAATAATTCACTGAAAGTGACAAAAGGAAGCCATCATTTAATGCTTGTGAAGGTAGCACTTTATTTAAATGCCATATGCGTAACACATTATATAGCATTATACATGTAATAATATACTGCATAATGCAATATAATACAGTAATAATGTACTATAAGAATAGTTATAGGCACTCATAAAGACTCATGAAGACTTGTGATGTTGTATACAAATACTCATCATGCATTATATGTTTAATTATAATGAACTATAATGTACAGAAGCATAGTACTTCACAATAACAGGGAAATCTTTCCTCATGGATCATACAGAGCTGTGATTCATCTAAAACATTGGGGCAAATCAGCAAATCACAATTAGTGCATCATAATCTTTTTCATGGTGTTTTATAGCATTCCTATAAGCCACTATTATGTAATCTTTAATTGCTTAAGACAAAGTGATGACATGTCTAATCACCCAAATACAATACACCAAGTGAAAACTCTCATTAAATAGAAATGTTGCCATTTGCTATGCCCTCGAAAAGGCAAACCCTTTTCCATCATGGTTTTCGTTCCCATGGATAAAATAGTCAATCTATACAAAAAATATATTCTAATTCTGCATAAATGTTTAAACTATAAAAACTATTAAACTAAATGTATAATTTCTTATTTTATTTTTATGAACAGATATACAGCGATGATTGCTGGGTAATACGTTATATGTTGTTGCCCAATGTCAAGACCAGAGTGGTCCAGGGGCGGGCAGTCAGGGCCAGCAAGCCCTTCTCTACTTGCCTTGTGTTGTCAGAATCAGAAAATAATATTTTTAGAATTTAATAAATATTTTCATAAATGTTATATGTATTTTACAAAGTTGGTTTCCATCAGACTATTGATGTAATTTCATTGCTGTTCACTCAGTTGGGCTGCTTCCAGTGAAGCTCACATAAATCAGAGCTTTGATCCAATCAGATTTTTCATCTGTGCCATCTCTGGGTGAAAAATGTACCCTGATATGGAGGAGTTTTAGGGACTTTATTAAATAAATATATACATCATGAAAAAATTCAAGAATTAAAGAAGATTGAAATACATCACTTAAATGATAAATATAATGAAGAATAAAAAAATAGGTAACATTTGTAATGGTGTATTTCTACATTTAACGATTTATTTCACAATTTCACATTTCACGATATATTTATTTCATGGTTGCAGTAATTTTGATATCTGTCGTTGTTGAATCCGTCATTAAATTTGTCACTTTCACCCATTAAAGTTGGAAGGGCAGGTTTTACCGAAGGGCGGGCTCTACCAAATTTTAGGCAAGCCCTCCAGCTTGCCTAATCACCTATGTTATAATATTTTGTCTAGTGTGCTTGAAGGGCCAGTTTGCTAACTAAGTAAAAATAGCTAGCACAGAATATAGCACCATCCAAGGTTTACTTAAACATTCTTATGTGTCATTTACATTTTTAGATGTAGTGCTTTAGATTTAAAATGTTACTTTACCTGTTGTTCTTTAACGCACAATTGCAGGAGGAGAAAAAAATGATGGTGTTGGAGTTACTGGCAAAGCCTTTTTTGAGAAGGACCTTTTCAAGAAATGCTGGACATTTTGAGGAAGTGTCAACTAACCCCCTAGCTAGCAGCCCTGTCTCAGTCAGGCAAAGGATTTATGCATCACTCTCAATCAAGTAACTACGAAAAGTACACCTGGCTTATAGCGTTGAATGTATTACTTTATCATGTTTTGGGATTACAGTGTTTGCTAAATAGCATATATTTTCAATACTTAACACTGACTTGTTGTCCTCTCTTGCTAATTTGTTTGGCTGATCTATGTTCAAATCTAACTTGGACATGTAAATGCTTATGTGTGTTAGATTGAGTCGGATAAAACAGACATGCAGGTCTTTGGCTTTGCATTTAATCTTTTTGGGGTAATTTATGTGAATATATTTTGAGTGGCATATTGTCAGCTGTTTGATTGTGTGACAATTAATGAAATAGTATTCAACTAGTTGAATAAAGCAGAGTATGAAAGATTTTGTGTTGTGTCAATATGAAATGCGCAGAACGTTTGACTTTACTGAATGCAGACATTGACCACTTTATAATGTTATAGTCACTTCTTAAAGTGTATTATGTTTGTGTGATTTGACATTTCATTACTTTACCTAAAGCAATCAAAGATGACTTTATAGTGGCTTCTAATTGTGCTATAACCCACCATGAAAAAGAGTATGATGCACTAATAGTGCTGCTCAATTGCTGCTAATTGACCCCTTCTTTTAGATGAATCACAGTATAGGAATTTTGAAATCTTGTCAGAAGCTAGAATTGGGTGAATCTTTTTGGTTTTACTCAGCATAAAAAAACACAAGCTGACAATGGATTTCAACTTAGATAGAGTCCATAGGCAATAGATAAACATTTTGGTAACGTATGACAAGACTACATAACAACCCCCAACTGCTTTGACTAATTTAGTAGGTACACAAGTTTTGCATTCCAGTTATGTGGTGATAGAGATCCTGACAAGTGTACGGAAAGTGTAGTTACACAAATCCAAATTGTTGAAATTGTTGCATGTTACGCCATGTGTAACTATATAGACTATTACATATGTTCTTGTCCTAATATGTTGCTATTCTTGCTCATTATACACATGTGACCCATCATTGCATGTACTAACCTCAAGGTGTGTTGGATACAAAGTGCTATCCTGAACAAAAACGGAGTAAATGGAAAAGTCCTTGAAGCCACAAAAAGACAAATGACAACCGTAGGAATGAAATGTTTTGTGCCTGCTAGCTACCTAATGTGTTTCAAAGAAGGTTCGGAATGGTGGCCTAGTTTGGTTGAGAAGTCTACGCCGCCACCTCGTGTCCCCACATACTGCAGCATCATGGGTTTGCATTCAGGTCACTGCTATTTCAGCAGTAACGTCAAGCAAACTCTTTATCTTTGTAATCCAACAAAGCAAAAAACACTTATTGTTATTTTTAAAGATGGTTTAGTATGTAGACAGAAAAAGGGTTTCAGTAATTTAATTCCCTGATCACACTTGGGCAGGTTTCCAAATATTTAATTGTGGCACTGGACAAGCACACCTGATTCAACTTGTCAACTAATCATCAGGCCCTCAAAGGGTTGAATTGGTGGTATTTGTTTAGCGCTTCAACGTAATCTGTGCTGTACACCAGGACCAGAGTTGAGAAACGCAGATTTAGTATGTTGACAGCCAATTCCATAGACCGGTTCCTGCTCTGCCTGAGCAGCCATTATGAGAGCTGCCAACGCCACGCTGCCACGCCAGTGTGAACAGCGGCAAATTGAAGCATATGATTGCTCTTGTTATGTTAGGGATCAAGGGGTTTGGATGGACGTTTCAAAGAAACACCCCTCTAGATTCAAGTGTAGCGTTTGCAGTTTAATAGAGAGAAAACTCTTTCACTGTGGAATGTATAACTGTTTTATAACAGCATAGCTCTTTACTTGTTGGCTATAATGATGTTAACAAATGTGTTTGTTGCTATACTTTTTACTATAGCAGGATGTTGCATTTTCACACCATAGTATACTAAAACTGAGTTGTACACACTGTTGTTTTTTCCAGCATATGTTGAAGGCTAAATGAAGTCGGCAGCAGGAATGACAAAGGCAGCAGACATTCTGTATACAAAGCCTACACGGTCTCAGAAAACAACCACAAATGGAATGGAGGTTGTGCATTTTTGTGTGTTTTAGGGAGACCTGATTTGAGTGATCATGCCCATATTTACACTCAATATTTTGTGCATTTTAGTGAGACCTGATTTGTGTGGAATGCTCAATTAAGTGAATTCAATACAAACAAACAAACATTTCGAACCATTCTCCTAACCTTAACAACTTTAGAGTTCTACTTAACCCTAATCATTTTGGTTATCTAACCTTACCCCTAAACGTATACTACATTATTGCTGAGTTATATTGCATTATGAGTACAGATATAATGCTGTAGACTGTTTTATGCACATGGCCTTTAAAGAAAGCTTTAACCTTGTAATTTGCGAGTTAGAATAAAAACAAAGAAGAATGGAGCGAAACCGCAATATCTTTGACATGACTGGTCTACTGAGGATCGCTACATGTACTTGGCATAAGATAATTTCTACATTCATTTCTGAGTAACTATCTGTGGCCTGCAGCCGAATTGTACTCTGGCTGAAATGACTTAAGGACGTTTTTTTTAGCTATATTTGATCAAATCACTGAATTTACATGCATATATAGAGCCTAGCATAATACATGCATGTACTGTACATCAACCTAAGTTGACCGCTGATGCAGTTGGCCATTTCCTGATATGTTTGTGCAGCCATTACCAGAGCTGCCAACACTGTCCTGCCAAAGCATTTTGAACGACAGCACTTTGGTCTAGTTATGTAAGGGATCAAGGGGATTGGATGTGCACTTTAACGAAAGGCCCCTCAAGATTCGAGTGCCGCAGATTAACTACAGAGATGGAGAGAGGGAATGTTCCAACACCGCAGAGTCAAGAAAATGGAAAGAACGATAGAACGGTTTTCGTGTAGGTTGCAATGTTGTCAATAAATGGGTTTCCAGTCACTCCTGCTATTTCAAAAGTTACATACAGATCCTGGTCCATTAACTTGATGTTTGGCATTTAGGGGGGTAAACTAGAGAGTATGTGACAATGAAAACACAGTTGATCGATGTCAGCAGAGAAAGCAAAATGAAATGTGAAAATGTTTTGTTTAGTTAGCCAAATAGCTAATTCTAGCTATTGGGATGATGTATAAAATGTTCCCACACTGGGACATTTCACCGCTGCTGTATGTCCATAGAATATGGCTAACATCCGTCAGCTTTGGGATACTCACCTGAACGTGCAAATGGAGGGCTGAGGGTAGAGGGAGGAAAGGTCTGTTCAGGGTTTAGCAGCACTCTCTGCTTGCTTCCTGTTTCTGTCTGCTTTTGTTGCAGCCTATCCTAGACTCATAAACGAATGCCACACAGTTGTTTGTCTTACAGGTAAATTCCTTTCTATAAAGCAGTTATCATGAGAGCTTTGTGACTGGTTGTGGGCTCCTTACGAAGACAGGCTACGTTAACTTTGAAAAAATTGTGGCCAGCTATGGGCACAATGTTACTGCAATTGAAGACAAAGCTTGAGTTGCTGTTGGTTTTTAACTTGCTTTTTATATAGTATTTATGAAAGACTTTTAGCTGCTTTGTGAGATTAATCACATTACAACTGCAACAAACCTGCAATTTGTCTTCTTACAAAACTGACTGTTGAACAGTTTGGCATAGTTTGGGTATTTATTTCTCTGTGATGCCAACCAACTTCTGACAAGCCATTTGAGGATAGTCTAGTTCTGTGGCATTTCAATGTGGGGTGTAATTACTGATAACATTTTTTTTTAAACTGCGAACATGATCAAATACATATAAATAATTCTGGGAAAACAGACAAATACATTTTTCTATAATTGCTTTCAGATGTCGAAAAGATGCTTCAACAACTTTATCTTGACTATACTTTGTTTAATAGTTGTTTTGTGATGTACAAATGGCTCATTGCCAAACTGAATTACATTATGAAAACAATTCCATATGGTAGCATAGTAAAAATGTGTCTACACATTACATTTGAAAATACTTACCAAGGCCAGTTAACTTTGAGTAAGCTTTGTCTCATATCATGGCATTCTAAGAAAGGGTTGGACCAATGAGAATCACTGTCGAGTCGCCAGATGCATGACCATCCTCAATACCGATAAGATGAAAATTGGATTCACTGTAGGTTATTGGTTGATGTGAAAAGAACATATTTTGAGGATGTTTTAGGGTGGGGCCGAAAGAAGAGAAACAAACTTGGTCCCCGGATATCCTGATGAGAAAAATGGATGCATTCAGATCAATGCCATAGGGAAGAGTGAAAGCTTGACTTAGCCACCCCTCTGCTAGCTGACCTATATCAATGTGTGAAGGCATCTATTTTAATGCTTCCACATATTATTGATTAACTAATCCACTTGGAGACCTGCTCCCCTGCTCTTTCTTGCAGAGTACCATAACTTAATAGATCCCTTTGGGAATAGTGAGCGCTGAACTGTGAGACAAAATGTCAGCCTGCAATTGGCCTTGGCTAAGGCCAGCGTAATTGAGAGAAGCATCTGTGCTGGAAAGAGGAATACAGACAAAGACTGAGGTGAAATAAAGAAAAGACATGCGGTAAGCTATCTCCGCACGTGTCTAAGTTGCTCATTATAACCGTTTTTATTTATAAACACTAAATAGTGTTTCACTGTTTTCAGAGCTACAGTGCAGTATTTCACAAATGTTTTCCTAACTTTCTCTAAGTGTGTTACCGGTAAAAAACTTCTTCAAACCTCAGATGTCATCCTGTTCAGTCATAATACACATGTGTAGGTTTATAGTAGAGATTTTCATACTGTCTCTGGCTGTCTTATAAATCCATTACAATCCTTGTGCTCTAGAGCCTACTGAGTCAAATAATTATTTGTCTATAGCTCCAACAACTAGGTTTCAGTGTTAATTTTTCTGACAAGTCAGAAGAAGACACTGACAGCTCAGAACAAATATGCATACAGTAAGTATCTTCAGGTGTGAAAGGCATTTGGTAAAAGTTTAAATATGAAATGTTAACAAGTTTGTTCCCTAGATTCTGTAAAGTCAGAATACAGTATGTAATATATTCATTTGAAGGTCAAATTGTTGGGATACTACAGGTGTTTTGGGACTTTTGTCTTTGCTGAATTACTGGAGGGGTAGCCGTTACTGTGATGCTGGAATTGGCATGTCTGTCCGCCATCATCATCCCACACTCAAATTCTTTCCGGTCATTAATTCCTATTCTAACCTTCAGTCAAAAAAGAAACGGAATGCCGAAATGTCTGCCTGCTTTATGTAACATGCCAGGACCACCAGACTCACTGTCTGGAGGAGCGTTCAATTTGTGTGAACATGGTCGTGTACATAATGGTCTTGTCATTGAGTTTATATCAAAAGGTAAGCTATGTACCATAATAAAACATGTCCAAACATGAATGCAAAAGCAAATATCGGCCCAAAAAATGTTGTGTTGAATATTTCAATCAAATGAATCACATGTATTTATAAAGCCATTTTTGCATCAGCAGTTGTCATAAGGTGCTTTTACAAAAACACCCAGCCTGAAACCCCAAGGAGCAAGCAACAACAATGTTGAAGCACGGTAGCTAGGCAAATCTCCCTAAGAGGGGCTGACATTTAGGAAGAAACCTACATTTCAGACCCTGATAATTAGTAAATGCATTTGGGTTGTGTCCAGAGTCTAAAAATCCTAAACCAGGTCAGAAGCCGGACCAGATGGACAAGGACAGGGACAATCGGGTGGAGCTGGGGTGGTTATCAGACTGGCAGCTGGAATCCTCAGGTATCATCTTTATTTGCAACACAGCCAGTCCATTACATCAATCAATTACTATGAGGTTAAAGTGTAAATGTAAAATACTCAACTTTCCTTTTAGGGTATTTGTGTGTATTTAAAACAGATTCTAATAAAAAAAAATGAACGTTTTTGAATACTTGAATAAATATATGTTGCAATGTGGATGTGAAACTAAATACTGAAAGGTAAAATGAGACAGCATTCAGTAAATAAGGAATGTGCAATAAGTTCTTCTTTTGTGATCAGGGATGCCGGAACCAGCAAAAATGTCTAGCACAGGGCCCACTCAAAACCCCTCCAGAAGGCCTGATAACTAGCCCAAATATTTTTCGAAGGAAAAAGAGATCTTGACACATTTATAACGACACATCCCTTGTCATGACATTCACACTGGTCTGGCCATTGCATATTAAAGGAACCGTGCTGTCACTGCCTCTTCTGACTTTGCTGCCCCAGCCTGCAGCACATTCCTAACACACACACACACCTTTGGCCCTCGATACAACTCACTCACTAAGTAACAGCCTGTTTCAAAGCAGGATAGTCAGCAGTAGTAGCAGCGGATCCTGCTGAAATGAATAAATCTTCCTTTAAAGGGCAATGCTTTGGTGTCAGCGGTCAAATTGAGAAGCCCAAAAACCGCGACCCATGACAAATATATTTTCATATACGACATAGTTTCGAAAAGAGCCCAATTTTGAGGAAAACTGTAGACATGGCATCTCTGACTGTGATACACTTTGTCATTGGAGGATACAGACCAATCAGGTGGCCCTTGTGGAGCATGTTGGAGATGCCCCACCCCTCCTTCTGTTGCTCTAGGGACTTCTCTCATTCAGGGCTTCTTTGTTAACGGCGAATGCTAGAGTGACACCCAATCCAACTTTCCCTAAAGGAGACGAGAGAGGCCAGAGGAGAGAGGATGCAGGAGTTGAGCTCATCACATTGAGGAGTCCAATACATCGACATCTCTCTGTCTCTCACAGCTTTCCAACGCCCCCCTTCAATTCTCTACCTGCCAGTTTTCTGCCCTGCTCTCCTTCTACGAGGGTTACATCACTTATGCTTGCTGTCCATTTTATTACACAATTTTCACTGTAGAAATCTGGTCTCCGGAGCCCCCGAGTGGCACGTTGGCCTAAGTAGCCATCTCAGAATACAACTATACCATCATTGTAACTGTTTGAATCCTGTTCGCAGCATTTAATGGTGGAAAGTGGCTAAGCACTGCCTGGATTGGGTGCGTGAAATGTTGGACAGGGATATCTGGTTGCACACTACTGACTCCTTGAGGTAATCAGGGTGCCTGAAAAGCAACATTTCGGGTGTAGGCTGGGGAATGGGTTCTCGTCAGTCCTGGCGTACCCGCATACCATCTTAGTTGGGTTATTCCATTGTCCCTTATTCACTCATGAGTTAGTAATTTATTAAGTTGCAGGCCTCTGCCCTAGTTGCTACCTCTACGTTCACTGTTCATGGATTGCAACTGTAATATTGAAATGCCTTGATTAATAAAGCCATGCAATTTAAGATACATGTAATTCATGTAAAAAGCCATGTAATTTAAGATTTATGCAATTCACGTAAGTCATTCATTTTAGGAAGTTAATTAAAACTTGCTATGTTGTTTTCTTCTCATGGGAATTTTTTGACATTAGACAGTAGACCCAATCTGGGTTAGATGGGAATCATTTGAACATTGTTCAATTGCCAAAAAGACCAGCTAGATTATAAAATATTCAATTAGGCTTTTACAAGCCAATACAAAAAACAGCCCATAATTCGTGTATGCAAAGATTCCTGGCCAATGCGCTAAAATTGAGAATTGAATAATGCCTCTCAGTGATACTCAGACAGCAACATCAAGTGCAGAACCTGAGCTCCACTGTCACCATTTCCATTCAGCTTTAGTATTTTTCTCCCTGCAATTCAGTATTTGTGTAAATATCCATTTGTGATGGCTAGGTTACATTTCCAAGTGCAAAAAAACAGAATACTAGACTCACAAAATATGCTAAGTCACAAAATATAGAATGCATAGTAGCGCATAAGTCAATGTGAAATATTATGGTTTGTATTGTAATGACTGTTTCTCACAGGATGGCCTAAATCCCAAACTGAAATCATTTGTGTACAGTAATGTGAAACCACACCCTACATTGTACTTCAATCTAGTTATAAACAAGACTTAGTATATTCAAAGTGTTTATTTACAGTAAATACCACTCATTTACTTTCTAATTTCAATTGAAAGGTACTACGGTCCAAAGTGTTGCAGAGGTCTAAGGCAGAGCTTTGTAGGGTGCTACCCAGGTTCTTATGCTGGTCATGGCATACGACCATTCCTGGGAGCTCAAATTGGCTCCACACCTTCTTGGTTAGAGAGGTGGAATGGCCATGAATGTGTGTTTGCATAATTGTGCCTCTCATCGACAGTGCATATAAATATATTTCTTTGTGTTGTGTTAGGAATCTTACCAAAGCCCGTAGATGCAGCAAGGAGGTGTCTGAAATTGAAATGTCCCATGGGGACTCATTGGAATGCTGGCACTGGCACAGTCAAAAACGCTGATCTAAAAAACTGTAAGTTAATCAAATCCTTTATGATTTCTTTATTAGAACAGGCTTACAATGGAATCATATGAGTCTGATCTTTATACTTGTTATATTGGGTTGTTTTTCCTTAACATTTGGATATGGTCCTGTTCAGATTTAGATAGTCATCTTCATCTGAAAATGACCTTTCAGCTGATAGCATAGCTACCATATTTTACCTCAGCAATGTATTAAATACATATAAAAATATATTTTGGAGACTTTTTCCCTGCAGCCTGAGTAGAGGCATCAATTTCAGTCCAAGTTGAGCACTGCCAAATCCTAAAGTTAATTTTAGTTTTGGACAAGGCTGTCTGACTGTACACATGATGGAAGTATGAGATATTGTAGTATGTATTATTTGATAGGAAAAAATTACAGGCTTTTTCTTGTATTTTATCCACTATTCTTGGGTACTTTTACACTACAGTACATTTAGGTTGCGGTCCAGAGTTTTAGTATACTGATGAAAACAAGGACTAAAAGGAGTGACGGAATGAACACAGGCCCATTGCAGCTCTGTTTGGGGGTGACAACTTCTGACAACATACTGTATACACAAGACACATTAACATCGACATACAACCGGATATGGAAGAATTTTATTATAAATGTTGGTTATGATGAATTAAGACAATAATTAATAGACCATGTCTCTGCTTCATTGTCTAGTAATCTCTGTCATAACTCTTTGTGCCCAAGAATACAAAACAAAAAATTAAAACAAACAATGTTATTGGCCTCTGGTTTTGGGTTAGCTAAATCCCCAAATGCTAGGTAGCTGTTACCTAGCACTTTCTTTTAATATTAGCCAACAAAATAGAATGGCTGTTTTCACTTAAGGGGATGGTCTTGCCAGTGGGGACACTTTTAGTTGAAAAGTTATTGAAAGCTGGCATTAAACATGTTGTCAGGTTTAACAAATTTTACTATAAGCTGTGGCAAACACTGACTACTGGCAGTAGATCTTCTGTGGGAATAAATGATTCCTCCAATGACAAATCAAGTGGAATAATCAAGAAAAATGACCAAATCAAAGCATAATATAACTCATGTGCCTAGGTCTAGGTCTAATGCATGAGAATCAATGCTTTTTTGATGCTTGTAGGCAAACCAAAAATTCCTTTATTTTGGAATAAATAACATGGTCAGCATGTGTTGACCAGCAGCAATAACCACACTATGACTAACACCAATTGTCACAACAGTTAAGAAAATATCAGGAAGATGAGAGTGACCACATATACTCCGTGAAATATAGCAGTCACAAACAGCCAACATAAAATGCCTCCCATACAAAAACACATTTAAAAACAAAATGTACTGCTGTTAACTCACATTGAAAACATAATTGACCATACTCAGCACACAAGGTGAATAATGATCTAATGTTTAAGTGCCACGTTGTTATACTTTCACAGTAAACACAATATTTTCATTGCTAACAGGCGAGCTGCAAAAAAAGTTAGCACTTACAAAATGGGCATGTGAAACAACGTCTTGTTGATTATTCATTTTAGTAAAGTTTAAAAATCTTAATCTAAACGTCATTACTGTGATATACATATGTCGAAATAATGTTTTTGGTAAGACTGACTTTGACAAAAATTAAACAATTTACCTTTTTTTTTACAATAATGACAATAAAATTTAGGATTGGCAAAGACCATTTAAAATGTGAGCCTTTTTCACACTTGCACTTTAGGTATACTGTTGCTCTACATCTCAGTTCAAACACAAGACACTAAGCTGTTAAGCAATCATGACTCCAAGCTATTCTATTGATTGGCTATAAAATATAATGTCCGGTGTTACTTTATTGCATTGTTAATTTCATTAACCTCCGTGACTTAGTTACTTAGTTACTCCATATCGGTATAATTTTGTTCAATCTAGATTCATTCAGAAAACTAGATTTGTCATGCAATGTGAGAAAAAGAAAATTTAAAAGTTTATTAAGTAGAAACACTCTGTCACAAGGCTGGTGGAAGGACACAAATGCAGAGGCAAACGGGTGATGGTAATCCATGTTTTAATAAAGAAAGAAACCAAACAAACTTATATCAGCTCCAGTGACTGGGTAGTGTAAGCATAAAGCAAACAAACCAAAATACTCCACAACCAGTGTGGGCAAACATTCCACTTAAATGGGTTCCCCAATTGGAGGGAAATTTAATCATGTAGAGATGCCTAGAGGCATCTATCTTTGTCCCGTCCTGACTATGGCCCCCAGCCCAGACCAAAAATGGCTAGGGGCATAGCCAGGACATGACACATTCAAAGGGAGAGTGGTTTCCAATTTCTTTACTGATCACATAAACTGACCAATTATATTATTTATTGAGTTTTATGTATCTGCGCATGGCTTAGGGAAATAACAACACATAAAAATAATTAAATACAATTACAGATTTGATAAAAAAATTGGGGTTGCATGCATGAATTAAGATAAAGAGAAATATCCTTTTAGTGTGACTCACTCATCCTCTTAGAATCGATCGGTAAATATCTGTTCCCCCATGTGAAATCATTTCAAAACTAAAAGACATAAAATGCATATAACATAAAATGTATTACATATTCCTTTAAGCTTTCATGCAGAATTTTCAATTCAATTTCAATTTAGTTGTTGATAGATCTTGCCTCCGATTGGGAGAAACCAACTTAGATTTGTGTTTAATCGTTTAGCAGACATTCTGATCCACAACAAGTAACTTGCACAATTGCAGTAAAATGCCTTTTTCAGGGGCACAACAAAGTATTTTCCACCATGTCAGATCAGTGGATTTAAACTAGAGACCTTTTGTTTAATAATCCAATGTGCGAAACACTTGGCTATGTGCCACATATTGAATGGGCTGTGAACAGATAAAACTTAAGTAATATAGAACCACACACTTGCAACATTTCACATAGAATACAAAGTTTGTATCTCTGACATCCACTTTATCCATTGCGGTTGTTGTGGTTGCTATCCTACTCAATCAGTATTGGTCACTGAAGGTTTTGTGCTAAAGCACCAAACAGACATATAGATATTTTTTGGATCAATTCCTTTTGCTTACTTTCCAGGAGATAACATTGGCTAAAGGTTGCCTTGACACCAATGTGGTGGCCAGTTAGCGATCCATGAGAAGCTATCTGTATTGAGTCATATGGAGGTCACCTGTAATCCCTGGTCCAAAATAATCCACTACAGGGCATAAGGTGCCAGTGTGAAGGCTTGGGTTGTGTTCCAGGGGTTAAATATGAGGTTGGCAGTTGTTGTGGTATATCTGAATCTTGGATATTTGAATCTTTCATACTCTATCTCTAAATGAATCCTTGTGACCGTTACTGGTTTTTGCCTACAAACAAAAGCAAAAACAGAAAATATTGATTTCAGTACAAGTGGCAGCAATACCCCTCAAAAGTAGTCCAGTAAAGTGGATGCTAAATTACAAGAATGTAATTTGCCATGATGCATCTGATAAGACGGACTTAACTACAACAGTTGAAGATGTCATGTCTGCAGCCATTTTGCAAAAATATCCCAATCATAAGCCATCAAAAAGGCAACAAACACACTAAATTAAAGGTCAGACTGACAGAGCGGGGCCCAAGAAATCATGTTGCCAAATCAAACGTCAAACAGGCGAAGCGTCAGTGCAGGGCTGAGATCTAATCTTACTATGCTGACTCTGATGCTCGTTGGAGTGACGGGGCCAACAAACTATTACAGATTACAACACACCATTTTTTAAAACACCTGCTGCTCCTGGCGACAATATGACCTTGCTAGCTGGTCACATGCCCAAGGCCAGACAGATAACCAGGTCAAATTTTCAGAGCATGTTTAGACCATCTGGTTGATGACTTCCCTGAAATCTTCAACCTCTGCCTGACCCGGTTTCTAATACCTATTGCCTTCAAGCACACCACTACAGTCCCTGTGCCCAAAAGACCAAGGCAACTTCCCAAACTTACCACTGCTCAGTACCACTAATATCAGTAGACGTGAAATGGGGCTAGGCAACGACATTTCCACCATTCACACACTCAAAACCCAGGCCCCGAGAGTTGTGTCCTTAGTCCCCTCTACTAAAAGGCGGTGTTCAGAGATGTGTTAGCGTGGTGCCAGAAATGTCTCCCTCAACATCATAAAGACTCCGAAGCCGATCACTCTACAGAAAATGGGGAGGTTCACACGCCCTTCATTCACATTGACAGGGTAGAAGTGGAGCAGATCAAGAACTTTCAGTTACGAAGGAAAGCACGTCAGAACTTCTGCCTTAGGCTGAAAACATTTGGTTTGTGCCGCAGATTCTCAAAATGCTCCACATCTACGAAACTGGGAGTGTCTTGATATTCTGCGACACCGATTGGTAGGGCAATGAAGTGCTCTAAATCAGAGGGACTTTTGAGTATCTGTCTACAAGAGGTATTTGTAGTATTTATAGTATCCGCTACATATTTTGTGGTGTTCTGTCTGTTAAACCGTCTGGAAATAACACAAGTCCCTAAAAGTTTGGCAATTCTAAAAATATATTATGAAGGAAGAAAGTCATTAATACATTTTTCAGATTCAGTAGTCTCTCAAACGAAAGGACTGTTTTGGTTTAACTGTATGACCATACGTCTATCCAATGGTATGCTGAGTACGTTGCAGTACAACCAGTATGGAGGGTTATTACTTGTAAAAAAGTAATTATAAATAAGCATGCATGCATTTTCTGTATTTAGATATTGACAAAGGAGCGGATCGCATAAAATTCCTCATGACAAGTATTGTTATTCAAGTAATACTTCTGAATTTCTTTTAGCAAAATTCAATAAACTTTCAGTTTTGTTGTCTTTACTGGATCTATTTTGTCTCATTGTCACATTGAGGGCCGGGGAAACAGGACATGCCCAGAGGTTGCCAACAATCAAAAGTAACTTTAATGAACTCACATCGAACGGAGGCGGCCTCAAATACCAAAAACCAATGGCATACAACGACATACAAGGACCAACAAAAAAAAAATACTGGCGCAGGAAGAACCTAAATAGGGACACAACGAGGGATCAGACAAGACACAGGTGGAAACAATCAAAGACAAAGACAGGCTACATGAAGAAACCAAAACCAAATATAACGTGTATACATTCACAAACAAAAACCCAAAAGAAACAGAACAGGACTGAACATCACACTCAATTACCAGTGAAAAATAGATGTTTAACAAGTTTTTCCATCACTGTTTTCTTTCATGAAATCAACATTGATTGCAATCAAATTACAATTTTAAGGGAAATATGGATAAAGACTTGTATTAAACAGGACTACTAATTGATTATCAAATTGATGCCCAAGCTTTCTACCTCTTATTGCCATCTTGCATCTCTTTAGTACTGACTATAGTGCGCACACAACTAGACTCTACCCTCACACTCACACAGTCACTCACACGGTCACATCCGCACACACGCCCACACGCGCACACGCCCACACTCGCACACACGCGCACACGCACACACGATGCTGGTGCTGTTCATTACTGCTCATATGTACATAAACCTGTAACCCACACAACAGGTTCAATAATACTGCCTGTTTATAACCAGGTTATTGTTATTTTTATTGTGGATGGTGTGTATTTGCTATATTTCTGTTTTCTATATTTTTTTTTCGAATTCAATTTTTGGAAAAGGATCCATGAGAAAGCACTTTGCTGATAGAGTAGTCTACACTTGTTAACAAAGCATGTAATGCATACAATTTAATTTGATGTAATTACACTCCCAAAGCAACCACAAACTGTTAGCAATGATATAGCAGGCATATAATGATACATTATTTGGGTATGTTTATGAAGCTGGTATGTTGTCTTCATTTCTGTGTGGGTGTGGTGAGAGTGGGTAGGATGAACTCATGGTTTCCTCCTCTCTTATAACACCGGCAGAAAGTCAGATTTTTTTTATAAAATTAGCAGCGATGACAGTGTCAAATTGTCATCAGGCGTTTTTACCTTAAAAATTATTCTAAGAAATCCCCGACAATTTGTTTTTCATGCCCTTCTGATCATTTAACTTTCCTTAATAAGTCTATATAACCCACTGTCCTTGACAAAATGTTAATATCACAAACAGAACTGGTGTTATAACACTTTTAGCAGAGCATGTTATTTGGTGTCAATTAATTAAAAGCATGCGCTTCTCCTCCCTTGTCTTTCATGTGCATATCAGGCTAATTAAATGAATGCCATCGGCTACTGGACACACTACCAAATCCAAAAGATTTCCAATAATTGACAATTATAACTATAACTTCTACCATCCTATCAGCAGTATTTATCTAATATCATTAAAGCTTTCGTTATACATTTTCACTGCTTGGCATTTTCTGTTGTGTTTGAATAAAACTGTATATTTCCAAAATTCCTTCTCGCATGCTTTTTTATAAATAGTTATAAAAAAGGCACTCCACAAATAATGTGTTGTTTGTGGTTTTGCTGTACTATCTTTGTAGTCAACTATCAGACATTCTTGTTTACATTGTACGAATAAATCTCAGCAGGTGGTTTATGTATTTTTTATTGTTGTTGTTCAGATGTTGCAAAAAGAAGCAGTTAATGTGTTCCAACAAATGCTTTTAGCTATATATTTCTGAAAAACCTAGATATTATTTTCAGTTTGGTGTTACATTATGCCTAAAGCATACAAATAATATAGCGCTAATAACTGATCAAGGTCACAAATAATCAAGCCATCAGTTTTCCACTGGCATCATATCAATTATTTAATTTGCACAAGGATTTTTTGCATAATTACCTATTAATTAATTGGTACTTATTTCAAAGTTACCACAGTACCTACAGCATAACCCCTGGGTGTATTAAATGTAGACTCATAGTTATATTCAAAGTCCTCAAACAAGTGTGCTTCATCCAGATAGCTTGCAACTGTTTTTCTCCCTGGTGCTCCATTGTTGTATGTCATTGTCAATTCTCGGGCAGAAAAAGGGAATTTGATTGTGGGTGAGGGTAGCATTTCCTTTACTACATACGTTACTTGTTTAGCTTTCCCTGGATTACATCCTGTACCTCCAACGTTGTTTGGAAGAGGTAGGCCTAAAGTTATGTGAACAGCAGTGGCCACTGATAAGTCTCCATAACTGTACAGCCACTAGTAATACATGCATAAACAAGATATTGACAATAGGCTGACTGACTCAAAACAAAAACATTAACATTCTGAAGGGGGTGTATATTTTATATTGTACTGCAAAAACAGAGTGGGAATAGTAATCTTCACAATTGCTTATCTGTGAGTGTGAGTATTATAGGAAGGACTGATGATGAAACAATGACCAATTTTTGATTTGTAAATGTGATATTGTTGATTCTCTCGTACTTACATCCACTACGTCTTAATGGATTTGGCATTTCTCCATCATGATTGTAAGGCAACAACCTTGTTGTCACGTCCTGGCATGGCAGGCTGGCCGTGCCAGTGAGATCCAATGCCCTCTCCTCTCATTTGGATCACAGGTGCCTGATTTGTGGTTTATTGCCCTCTCATGTTAATTTGTTTGGTTATGCCATAGGTAACATTGTTTCTGTTTTGTCTTCTTGCTATGTTTTTGATTTGTTAGGTCTTAGTTCTTTTATTAAACCTCCTTCGTTCTCCCTGCACGTGGGTCCTGCCTGCTAAACGTTACACTTGTATTGGTTACATCAAAGTAATCTAACCGTGGTGGACGGGAATAAAATACAATGTGTTATACAGACTAAACCCAAGCCTACTCAAACTTTTGACAGTGGCATCTAATCTCTTGTGTGTGAATGAACAAATGGCATGCTAAGTCAGCCCACTAATTTCATAGCAGGGAACAACTGACATGTCACAGCACTTTCATACTTATTGACACCAGATGTGTGATCCCATTGTGAATCTCTCCAAAAATGTAGATAACCCAGGATTTAACTTGTGTGAAAAAAGTTTTTCAGTAACACTTTATTTACAGAATTCCCAGATCTATGTAGATGTTAGATTCCTCGAACTATATACAGGATTGTAGTAGCATTTTAACTATCTACTTACTCTTACCTTAATGAACCCTCTTACCCTATCCCTGACCATAAGAAACAGTAATAGTACTATTATGGTGTGAATGTGTCTTCATCAAATGTGTCAGCAGTGCCCAACATCCCCATACGAGAAATCCATCATGTTCCAGAACCTTCCGGAGGCAGCAAGCAGAGTCAACCCCACTCCTGCTGGTAAAAACATTGAAAATGAAAATGTCCCCAAGACATGATGCCCTAGGAGCTGCTCTGCTAAAACAAAGCAGGAGCTGGGGACGAAATAAAAATTATTCCTGGACAACAAAGGTGGAGAGGCTGTCATTACGACTGGCCATGACCATTTCTCCCAAACCCACACAGTGTGGACGTCCCAGAGAAAGTGTGGCAATCCCCAGAGCCATTTCTCTTTTGGTTTTTATTCTTACTCTTTCAGTTTTTTGTTAAATAAAATATGCTCCATGGCCCTCAAAACATTTCCTGTCTCACCCCTTTAAGTTTAACACTATAATTTGTCTGGCTAGCGGCAAAAAAACAAACATTTCATGACCATATGCAATATCAAAAACTAAATGAAAATAAAAAACATCTGTATTGATTATTAAGAGTTTAACCACCTATAGCTCAAGTTACTATTTTGTCCTGCCATGACTGAACAAGTTACTGCCAAAAACTATATGTCCATCATCATGGACATTGAAACAGAGCAGATTGTATGCCCAGGATCAGTCATCCTATTACACTGGTGGAAAGTATAATAAAGAATTCAATAAAATGTCAAAGGCTGCAAATGAATGATTCCAGAGAACTAACTCGGCAGTGTATCCCTCAAAAAAATCAATAGAATGATTCACTTTGAACATATCAATAGTCATGTGATAAATTATATGGATACTAGTAATCAAATCTCAATTTGTTTGACCTTTCTGGTCCCAGGGCTATAGGATGCCATTGACTTGAGACTTCAAAGTCTTAGATTGGATTAGTTGTATTGTCTCAATATGACCTCCAGGGCTTACACTTCTTCTTCATGAATAGTGACTTCTCCACATTTGCCATTGTACAATATATTTACTTTGCTCCAGTAGTTTTTTTGTTTTTCTTAAAGGTCTCACATTTGCACTTGTGTTTTACTATATGCTGGACATAATATTTGAAGTACCTTGTAACTTTAAGTATTTTGTCAAGTAAATAAAATATTTGTCAGGAGTTCAAAGTGTTACCTTAATAGCATCAGTGACAATTTGATATTCAGGGCTAACTGGCTATAGATTGTTTAAACATCAGCTGTTTTGATGGAACTCAAATAAATGATAAAAAATAGATACGATAGAAAATATTTGGTATTTCAATTTTTGTCCACTTAAATGGCAAACAAACCCAAAACATTTTCATGAAAACAATAATAAAATACCTCTTGAATGAATTGGTGCCTATGCGATGGTGATGGCATAGAGTTGCAGTATATGCTGTGGAACATTCCATACAACTTTGTTGTCAGAGTACTTTGATGTCATTTGTCCTTGAATAGCAGTACATCTGGATTATCTAGACTGTGGACACAATTAAAAACATAACTAAAGCTAGCCTTATTTGGATTGACCCCAGGCAGTTGTAATGGTGAATTTACAATGTATTGTTTTGTTACATGGGCAAGATAATGAGTGAAAAGGCATCAGATATGTACTTCATTCCGATGTAAACTTACAATTATTATTAATTAATTTGTTTGTGTTTGATATTCTCCACAAGCATTTCTAACTTTGATCTTATAGCAAACCTCTTTTGTCACATGAATATGAAAGTTATATTTGTATATCAATATTAGACATTCTGTACTGACTTAATATGGAAGGAAATACTCAGATTTTTACAGCAGTTATTTCACAATTGCAGCTTCCCCGGATCTCCATAATAATGTTTGGGTTTACCCGCAACTGATGCGATCATTTAAAATGATATTTAACCGCATTGGCACAGGATCCTTCTCTCCTTTGTCTCATTTGGTAGATTATAAAAGCCGTCTAACAATTTCAGCCTACTATAACTTGTGAATTATTCATCTGCAGTCCACGGGCATGATATATTGTTCCTTTTGTAAGACTGTCTATTGGCACACCTGAGTTCCCTTTCCTTTTTGAGCTTCAGATCCAGGCAAAGTGTTCCTCTTGTGTAATTAGTTTGGATTAGCCTTAAGTGATCTAGAGAGAACACCATAGTCTAACTTATGGCTCGCCATACATTAGCGTCAAACTCCAGATCCTCCAGTCTCCTTAAGGCATGTCAATTAATTCTAGTCAACTAATTGTATTTAACATTCCGATTTGTTAAATACATGTGTGTCTGCTTCTGCCCACAGCCCTGCTCCTTGGATCTTTCCATTGGCTTGATGTGCCATAATGGCCGACAGATGAGTCTGAAATGTGGGGGGGAGAAATTGATCAGATCTAAGACAAATCAATTTCTTGTGGTTAACAGAAATGTGAAAAACATTTGTATTAGGACGCTATCTTCTCTTTCCTTGATATTAAAGGTAAGCAGTATTTTCAGAGAAGGTATGGATTTCTGTGTTTAAGCTGAATGGTGCATGAAAGGCAACTGCGTTGAAAACATGCAACTTCATTTAAATTGCACTGAATAGATTCATTTTCTAAAAAAACACCTTTTTATGGGTGAAAGGGAGCCATTTCTGGAACATCTATTACCTAAACATCATTGTGTGCAAAGTTTGTACGCGTATTAAAACATTTCATTATTCAGTCGCACAAAATCACCCAAATGCTTCAAATGCTGTTTCAACTACCAAGTCACAGTTATTTGGGATTTCCTATCATGATTTGAAACAATCCATAGGTATCATATTGGTTTCTTAGAAAATTTAGGATCAAATCCTATTACGTTTCTACTTGGCATTGCAACAGATTACAATGATCTCCTAATAAGACACTTCTGTTTAGTAGTGACTGTGTCACGGTCCCGGCCAGCTGCGGCCGTTCCGGTCCGTGTTTTATGTATGTCTGTGATCTGTCTGGTCCTTGTCTCTGTTGATCAGTGTATTTAGTTCACCTGTGTTTTGCCCCCACCTGTTTCTGTTCTGCTCGTTAGTCTGTGTATTTAGTTCAGTCAGTTTCTCCCTGTGTTTGTCGGATCATTGTTGTTGTTGTCGTCATTATTGTTTGATGCCTGCTCCTGCTCCTGCTCCTGCTCCTGCTCCTGCTCCTGCTCCTGCTCCTGCTCCTGCTCCTGCTCCTGCTCCTGCTCCTGCTCCTGCTCCTGCTCCTGCTCCTGCTCCTGCTCCTGCTCCTGCTCCTGCTCCTGCTCCTGCTCGCCCAGTTTAAGTTTTTGTTTGTTTTTGTGTGCACGGCACTCGGTTTTGTTTTC
>JACXGJ010003387.1:0-54157 GCA_016801105.1 Esox niger
TTTGAAGGACAATTTTTCACAACAGGTCATAATTCACCTCTGTCCCAGCCTGGAATAAACATTTAAGAATCATCCATTTGCACTAATTGTAACTGTGCCACCCAAGCAACAAAAACTTTCTTCAGACAGCACACAGAGACCCTGTAGCCATCAGTTAGTTTTTGTCTAAGAAGGATGAACTGATGGATACAATCAGTTAATCCTACTAAGACTTAGATGCCAAATCCCAAAGTATCCTTTTAAACAAGGTAGCTTTCAAATTCAAATTCTGTATTGCAATGTAAGATTTAAGATCATTGCATTAGGCAAGTATTTTACTTTGTGACTTCCACTTTGAATAATTATAACATCAATCACAATTTTCTATTAAGATATCACTACTTATACTCTAAGTATGACAATTAGATTACATTTTCCATCACTGTGCACTTGATGTTGTTTTCAAGGGTATTTCATGACTTTACGTCATTGAAAATGGTTCATTATCAGACAGTGCATTGTAATAAAATTATTCAGGGCTCCATACCATTTAATCTGCTCTCAAGTGAAACATTTCATACAATTCCGCTTTGAATTAATGAACAAAGTAGATTAGTCTTTGTCTACCTTCAGAGGCACTTGGATACAGCTCTCAAGATTTGTTCACATGAAGTTTAAAAAGAACCTGGATATGAAGGACTATTTGCATAATAGGCCTACTACTCCTTGATCTGTATGTGCTGAATGAAATTTTTAATTCTTTGTTTCAAAACTCATGGTGTAAACTATAAGTCCAAGTAATGTACAGTCATGTCCAAAATGATTGGACCCCTTGATGAAAATGACCAAAGATTATTATGACAAAAATAATACAGTTACACTTAGAACGATTTTGTTTACAGAGGGGCTGGGAATTTAACTTCATCTGGATCTGCTGTCCAGGTGACCACTGTTCTGCACATCTGTTGATCATGTGCAGATCACTTCCTGTACATATACAGGCTAGACAGGCTCTAGAATATGTAAAAAAGTGAGATCAAAGCTGAATTCATATCTAAAAGATCCCGAAATGAACACAGAATTCTACATAACAGAACCAAATATACAGGTGTTGTATAACAATTACTGCAAGACAGACATTTTCTCAGAAGGGGACAAAACATTACAGAGAACTGTAAAATACATGTTTAGTCCAGATTCCTTAGTCTGGCCAACTAAAGATCATGTAAATGTTTTACTGGAGCTTTAAGCAAAGTTCACTTAGAATATGAAAATAAAATATGCTCGCACTGGCCAAATTTACAGTAGGCCCCCTTCTGTGAAATATGATTCTAATATTCTAATATTCTTAAGTCAATAGCGCATTCATTGTCCATGTTTCCATACATAATATAGGTATATAAATGTACACACTATTACTATATGCCCTTCTTATTTCCGCTTTCTCACAGCAAACCAGCCATTGCTTCAAGGCAAACCTAATCTTTCATCACTGCACAGCTTTTAAAGTTGAGACTGTATAGCAGTCCTTGAGGTCGAGAATATACAAGCAAGGGCTAGCTGCCTTATCTGGTATGGATCAGGCCTTGGCAAAGTCTACGGATTATTCCCGTCAAATAGAAGCCGCTCTGAAACCACTCTCTCCTCATTCCTTTAGTGCATTCTCCTTTACCCCCAATACACATTGTGCATCTTTATTTTTGGCATACATAAAGAACAGTGGAGAATCATGTGGGCGGAACATGCTCACAACTCTGAGAGACCATCAGATCTCAGCACTTTCAATCCATTCCATTCTGTTTGCTCTTCTGTTTTATTTACTTCAGACTTCTCCACCCGTCATAAAGGCCTCTCCAACAGAGGGCAAAGCATTGTTGAGCTGGTCATAACCGCGTGGCTTGATACTGCTCTTCGAATTTCACCTTGGGAAGCGCTTATTGTCCACCTTGATGGAAAATGACACTGCGGCGATGACCTTCTACCATATTCTTATAGCACTGAAAGACAACTCAACAATGCTCCCTCCATACAGTATAAATTGCTTATCGAACATAACTGTTTAAATAGCCTGCTCATATTGATGTGGTTCCTGTTGAACAATTGGTGGACATCTATTGAGAGCCTTTTTGTGTAAAGTGTATTCATTGGAAGGCATTTCAGCAGTGACCATGTAACAATTCCTCGAGGCGTACTCAACATTCCACTGTAAATGCATTTGGCTCGTCTTTCCAATGATCACTGGTCCAAAAGATGTTTAGCACCATTCAATGAGATCGTGTAAGTGCTGGTTTTCATTCCAGCCAATTAAAGCTTTAATGAATTTCCACCTTGTATCTCAGTGATAACAACTGTTGTTGAACGATTGTTCTTTCAAGTACAGTATGAGACTGGATGGGCAAATACTTTATGTTCATGAGAAAACCAGAAAGATTCTTCATTTTGTGTTTGGTGACATTATTTAAAGGCCTTGAGTATGTGTATAGAATAGGTCTCGTATTGACCCAACCTTGAACAAAAAGCATTCCATGCCCAGTTATTCATTTAAAATTATCCAATCGAGGTGCTTTATGTTCCGACCAAGGTGCTTGATTCAAATATGTTGATGGAAAATGCCGGATTTGTCGTAACAGTTCAAATGTATTAATTTGGAAACCTCTTACCCCTCTGCTGAGCCGCTCCATCTAGCCCTGGTCCCTGAACCTATTCCTTCCCCAGTGGGACCGTGAGAGGGTGGAATGTTGATACCCGCCACCCAGCACTCCACAGCTCCTCACCTTCCACATTGTGCCACCAACAAACAGGAAGTGATAGTCTTCTCCAAAATGTCCAACTGGGAACCTTTGTCTCTGACTGAAGAAAACAAGGCTTTTATTTCTGCTTTCACTCTCAGCTCTTAGTGGGCCAAAGACCCCCTTGGAAATGGAAGAAATAGCTGTGCCTTTCGATAGGGTAGGGTTGTCAATTATACAAACCAAAGGTAATGTATGTTAACAACACCCAGACCCCAGTCTCAAATCCTCGGCAAGGCTACCACAAAACTACCCAAGTGTCCTTACGTTAATTAAAGATTTTTCCCCCGAAAGTGCATCTTCCCATGAAAATCAACCCCACTTTTCCTGTCATTTGTGAGTCGAGAAGCTCTCTGTGACTCGCAGCCCTCCTCAAGTGGTTGATATATTAAAACTTGAACTGATTGATTTAAGAATGCTGTGCCATCGGTGTCTTGATATGGTCGTTGACTAGATTTGAAGTGTCTCAGTCACCGAGCTTCAGACCAGGGATTGATAATAGCTTGACCACTGGGCCTATCTTATACATTCTTGTTCAGGAGGTCTTGTATTTAGTCCCTAGAGCACTTACAATGAATCTCAAACAGCATAAGAGGATTCACACTGTGGGTGAATGGAAGGTATTTCTCAATCCTCCGGGCCTCATGAATACATTCAAAATCTAACTAACTACTTTGGCTTAATGTGGAATTTGAAAAGTGGGATGAGGCCATTTATTTATTTGTATTCCCCAGATCTTTGCCACACTCTTAAACAGAGTGATAGCAGGGAGAATAATCTCAGTCTTTCAGTAAAGTGGTGTGCACAAAAACCCAACAGTAATGTATTCTGTATTGATTGATGGTTGCTCCTGCAGTACAAGGTATAAGACACCACCATTATAATCACGCAAAGATTCTGGACTGCCCACAATAAAATCATTGTGCCTTGATTTAAGTTGCCCCCCCCCCAACCCGGCCAGCGGCACACAGATAATGTATGCCTCATATCAGTTTCCTTAAAACAATCTTTGCTATTCTGCCTAACACACATAGATGTGGCTTTGTTGCCACAATCTGGGAAGTTTTCTGAATTAATCACAATTTTCATTTAATGAAAAATAATAATTAAATCAAAAGTTTTACATTTTCGCATGCTCTGTTGTATAGGTATTTAAATATACACACGTCATGACACGTTGCATTTTCGTCAATATTCAAAATATCACATATTCATTTATTTCCTATTGTTCTGTATGCAACTTACGCATGAATATTATTGTCAAGTCTGCATGATAAATGATAACGGTTCTGAATCTCTGAACAAATAAACACTTTCATAGTCAATGTGAAATGTTAGATTTTTATTTCAAAACATTGCTGAGACGATCAAAAGTTGTAGCTATTTTATATCATGCAAAGGTTCGGTTTCATATACCGCTAGTACATCACGTCCCTTGAAGCCATGTGCCACACATGGTTGGGTGGCTAAGGCAATAACCTAAAAAAAAGTTATCTGTTTGTTAATAATATTATCCTTGTTTTTGTTGGTAATATTAATCTTCCTATTTGAATAATTATTTTTAGAAGGCATGCAAGCCAGTAGTTTGTCACCGCAGGGTTCAACATGAACGCCATGAAGAAAAAATATAGATGTAGATTACATCTCCTTTTATATTGATTGTTGTGAAATATGTTTTTCGGCCTATAGGATTAATCGATAAAATACATAACCAATAAATTACAGAATTTCTTGAATTTACTTATTTGCTTTTTTAATAATATATAAACAACCAGGGCAAAATATGCTTTGTTGTAAGCAATTTGACAATTACTGTGTGTGAACTTCATTGAGAGAATGACATCAATTTATTGCAAAAATCATAGTGACCGTGGCTATCAATCATTGTATCAGGGTATCTAATGTAAACGGGGGTGTCGCATGGATAATATGCCACATCTGGTCACTCCGCATTGTTGCTTCTTGGTTACCAAGTGATTTATTAGAGACCCTTCTGTGCAACCACTGTGCTGCCACCAAAGTCTAAACAAAAGACTAACTCCACCGATCACTTCAAGTTACATTTTAAAATGTCAAATTTTCACATATAAACTAACGTAAAATCTTACAGTTGAACTTTACTTGCACAAAAACCGACCTGAACGAGAAAGTCCGGTTGGCTTAGTTAAAAGCACCATCAAGAGGGAGTCGTGTTTGCTTTCATGACCAATTTATTGCCGATGAACATATGGCCAATATTTTGTCTCACGTCATAGCAGGGGGAAAACAAACATCATGCAATGTTAGCTAGTCAGCAAGAGCAGAGCCACTTGGACAGCTATGCAAACGCACTTGGACAATATCAGAAGAGGAGCACTTGCTTTCTGGGTATATAAACCACATCAGGCTTATCTCTGCACGCACTCCTGACTCCCATTTGGAGATATTTCATTAACTGCTCGCTGTCTTAAGGCTACACCGCTCAGCCCCTTCCAGTCTTCAGTCACCAGGTGAGCGCAATAGCCTATATGATATTGATAATAATACTGGGTGTCATTTTCACGCGGTCTCTGGGTTTGTTTGATCGTGTGCCTGCTTCTCACTTTTTTTCTTACACCAAATCAAGGATGTCATGTTATACTACAAGTCCACGTGTTTTCATTTGTTTTTGTAATGCTGCTTGTATTGCATTTAGGATGTGCCTAAGCTTGCACATGTATCATCACAACGTCTTTTTTGTTTTTGGTTTGATGGTAAACAATCTCAAGAAGACATTTCCCACAATATTTTGAATCTAACATTCAATACCTTCATGCATACAACAAATAGGTTAGTTAAATCAAGCTCGTGTCCATTGTTCTAAGTTGAATAAACAATTGTTTTCAGTTGTCTACCTTTCATTGCTGTCTGCATTACAATGAGAGAGGACTGTACAGTATTTTTGCTATGTTCAAATCAGTGCAAAATGTAGGGTTATTCTTGCGTGAAATAAGATGATATTGTTTCTGTGTAAAAGTTGAAAAAGCAACGTAGACAGGCCTGTATTTGACGTCGGTGTTTTCTCTTGTCATTTCACTACTTTGTCAGTAGAGTCCGCTAGAGCATTACAGATGCCTCTCCAGCGCCAGTATAACACTTGTACATGAGGACACAGGACAGTAGGTATGTTTGTGTCATGTAGGTAGTGACTCAAAAGCAGTGTTTTGCTTGTTATAGTTGATGACAATTCTTTGGGAAAATGTTACGGAGTGTTTCTCGTAGAGTCGCTGTGACTTACGCATATTATTATATTCTCTCTGTGAGATTCTAAAAGCGGGAAGTTATTAAAAAATAATAAACCGTTTAGCAATTTGGCTCAGAGAAGAAGATAAAGGTCTTGCTCACTAACAGACTGTGCAGCATGAAATTCACCGTTACAAATACACTGATGGTTTAACAAATGAAAGCATATCCTCCGGGCACCCGCGCAGCTCTAATCTCGTTGTGACATGTTTAATCATTAGAGGAAGGAAGACGAATAAAGGCACTGGGTTTGCCCATGAGCAAAAGGTGCTTGGATTTCTTGAATCAACTCGCTAAAAATGATTTGTGCCTCGGGCACACCTCCCCGGGACATGGCTTAGTCCTATAAATAAAACGGATTTACGGACACTTTTACCTGCATATTATAAATAACCTTTTAATCATAGAGGGAGAAATCGGTTTAGTCACTTTTTAAATTTCTCATGTGCAACTCAAGGCAAAAGGGGTTACCTTTATCAAAGCCTAACTGCCAGCCTGAGGCAAACACACTGAAATTCAACGATTAAAGAAAAGAATAATCAACGTTATTATACAAGTCGTCCTGGGGCGTTGTTAATGCATTCATTCGGAAGATTTAATCACCTGTATAAAAGACCTTTCTTCATTCATTTGTGAACAACATTTTAGCTAACATTTGGGGAGATTTTGGAGAGAATTAGGCCAATCTATTTGTCCGACGGCCTTTTTTGATTAATTTGAAAATTAATTAACAAATGATGGTGAATTCATGTTTCTACAGTACTGTAATATTGTATTGTGACGATTATAAGCACGAGAACAGTCTCGCAGAATAAGTGGTTTACAGCGTAACTTAGCTCATATTCTTAAAAAACTATTAAACTAATCCAATATTTTTTGCTGGGGTGTAGGCCTATAATTATTTATATCATTCGAATATTACAGACCTTTATGCATGCTCCAAACAATGCTGAAATTGCTAGAAATTCCCGTGTGAATTGAAAATGCTCTGTTTATTTATTGTTTAGAGTGTATCCATGCCATTAGCGACAATTACACTCAACTCTGAAGTAAATACAAGCCACACACACTGAATATAGTCACTAGAGCTGGAGCTCGAGCTCTATCTGCAGTAGAGCGCCATTTGAAAACAATAGCCTGCGCTGCATCTTGATGTTTTTCTATGCAGCTAGTTCTTCTGCATATCAACACTCTTCTCTGTCCGATCATTACTGGGTCCGACACTCACCAGAAGAACATCACCCCCGTCAACACTAACCCTGTGTTTTCATCAGCATCCATACCTTTAACGATTGAAACGATTGAACAAGAGAGGTGATTCACTACCTTATTTATATTATTTTATGATATAACTACTGAGGTTGTTAGTTGTTTGTTATTTTGAGTATTTACGCTGTGTTTGAATTAATGATCAACCATATAGCTTTCACTGTTTTGTATTATAGTTTTATATAATACATAATATAGTATTGTATAAAACTATATTTTAACAGTTGTCACTAAGTGGCATGTCTATCATTAGGCCTACGTTGGCTACTGTTACCACTGCAATTTGTGAGGTTTTTATAAAACGTACCAGTCTCAAATATATGCCTAATGATAGGCTCTTAATGCCTAGAAACGCAGCCGTCAGGTAAACTGAACCTGATTTGATAAAGAATGTCACGCACTGCATAGTCGGAGTGAAAAGGCAAGAGGCCTGTTTGAGCTACCTGTGAAAGTAAACAGGTAAACACAAGGAGATGGCTCTCGAAGTGAAGTACAGCCACTTAGCCTGTGCACATTTACCTCTTCTTGCCGAAACCCTCAGTTCAATTGTTCAAATACATCCCCAATAACTGCCCACAGACCGCGCTCGAGCGCTCCAACTAACACCAACACCAGCGCGCGCTCTCATTTTGCCACTAAGAAGCGTGGACAAGCGGAATGACACGGCTGGTAAGCCTATAGTGTTTCCCGCCTATAGTATTTCAACGTAGCCTAAGCACGATTATAAATAATGCATCAACTTCATTTTTGCGGAAAATAAAACTAAATCTTTAAAATAAGGAGCCGTTCCATATTTAATATGATTATAAGATTACATAAGCATTGTAATAAAGTCCACGGGTGCAGGATACATATTGTTCTTGTTCATAGCACACAGAGCGAGCTTGATACCGCGGAAGGTGTCCCTCACACGTCGGATTTCTAAAGCGTACTCGGCAGATAGGCTAAGGTCAGGCAGGAACATCTTAGCTTCGTCAATGCTCGGCTTTGCTCAAACCCGTTTAGTTCAGTGGAGCCTTTGTGGTTAGTTGAGGCAGTCAGATTAATTATATATGCCAAAACTCTGGTAAAATAGTTACCGCTCAGGTCAGGCGTACTGATATCTCAAGGAGAGGTGTAATAAACCTACCACCAAATAGTGTTAATGTGGACTTAATAATTATTGTTATTATTATAAGAGGTCAAATAATAAGCATAAACATATTTTTTAATCCACCTAATAATACATATTTACATTAATAATTATGTTTAGTTAAAAAATAATGTGCCGTGTTGACGTTATCATACAAACCCTTTGTGTTTAAAAAGAATCTGTAAATGGTAGGGCTTTTGTTGAGGAAGATTGTATCTGAAGGCGAGAGTGTATTCCACAAACTTTGTACACCCGGTATTTATTGAGCGGGTATTTATTGAGCCAGTAAAGTAACTGGCATGTTTAGGCACTAGAGAAGATGTTTTGACACCTTCCTCGTCTGCACCCTATGAGGGAGCAGGAGAGTTATGTGTCTGTGTGCTCAGAGGAAGGACTTTCCTTAATATTGTGGAAGGATTCGGGATTGAATGAAGAGATAGTCCATTGAAAGCAGTTGAATGCCATGACAACTAGGAACAACCTCAGATTTATTCCAAACAGTTAGAAAGCATTGTACAGGGGCGTCAATCATCCATTATTTCGCCCCTGAAATAAATGCAAAAACTGCACCCGGACAAAAGCTTCCAACGAGAGCCGGACATTTGTCTACATTTCCTCTATTGTCTGCAGCTTAGCAATCGGTTTGTATTTGTGTTTGCCCGGTCCGACCACCCAGGATGCGCAGAGGACCTGCTAGAAACGTGCAACATTGTCACCCACATCACATACTAGATAGGAGGCAGAGGGGCAACAGCAGAGGGAATGGAAGCGGAAACAAATCTTGAAGGAAGGAAAATAAACTAATCTAGAATGATACTTTGCTTTCTACGAAAGGGGTGACAGAGCATTTGTTAAGCACGTCGAAAGAGCCTTCACAAACAATAGGCTACTCTGCTGTTTTCTGGGGTAAAAACAAAAGCAATTTCTTTAAAAATGATGTAGCCTAGTTAGAAAGATGTGTTAAAAAAGTTCGTTGAGAATGAGTTATGTTAAATTCAATATAGCAGGTTACAATAACATTATTTTAAAGAATAGGTCATAGCTTCAATGTACACTGTAGACTGTCCTTAATCTCGAATTAGAAATATCTAGGCTAATATTCCGATGTTATATTATTATTATTGTCATTTTGCAATTATATTGTGTTATTGTCAGTATTGATAGCAATATAGTATTTTCCTAATGATTATTATTATTATCATTACCCTTATTATGTCGACAGTCAGATCGATGGTTTCCAAACAAATTGACTCAGATATATTTAGCTAAAGCCCCTTGTCCCAAAGCCTAAACCAAAATATTTACTCAAATGGTTTACATAAATTAGTGTTGAAAATTCAAACAATATCTTACTTGAGAGAAAATTGAAATGAATAGGCCATCGAAAGGGGAATCGTTCCGACCAAAGTTTTGCACCAACAGCAAAAAAAAATGTTTTCAGTTTATTGATTCAATATTTTATATATGCGGAGAGTATAACGGGAAAGCTTTTACTGGAGCAATTTGTTAAAACGCGCTTTCAAGTATTCGGAGTATAAAGCTACTTGGAGGTCCTTTGTATGTAAATAGGGTGTAAAAAAGGCCCTCCCCATCTTTGTAATTAATTGACACGTTATACCACTCATCATGTTCTGAAGCACCAATGGTAGAGGCTCGGATCTCCCCAAAACCCACAATTTCACATCTGCAAACACTGTCTTCATCCACTTGACTCCCAAGACCCGCCCACACGTGGCCAACCTTTTGCGTTTTTAATGCTTTTTCACTGCAGGTTCATGTGTTGAGACCAACCTTATATGGACTGATCGGACCGGTAATGGCTTATTTCCCCCTAGCACCCAGCAGTAGCACAGTATCCATGAGCCAGATATAGCACTTCAGCCACTTTGGCATTCTTCCTGGACTTACAGAACTGATTCCTACTACTTGGTTAGGCAATGGTTATCGACAGAGGCTCATGATTTGCTTTGACTAGTTCAGCGTAAAACCGCACAGAGATCTTTTTTTCTGAACAGAGATTGTGTTTTGTGTTTTAAAACAGCGGATTGGCAAACTGTTACAGCAACATTCCATACATTTCCCCAGAATATGTCGTTGACCAACACAAAGACGGGCTTTTCTGTAAAGGACATTCTGGACCTCCCTGACACCAATGATGAAGAAGGATCTATCACTGGACCGGAGGAAGATAATGAGGGATCGGAGACGACTAAAAATACTGGAGTTTTGGTGCAAAGTCCGCTAGAAAACGTTCAAAATTTGCCTATAAAGAACCCCTTTTATGATAGTAGTGACAATCCTTACACAAGATGGCTTGCAACCACGGACAGCATCCAGTACTCTCGTAAGTAAGCCGATTATTTTGAAGAATCCTAAATTAATTTTCAATGCACATCTTGTTAGTGTTATCCAATGTATAGCCTTCTGGATGGAATGCAGAATCTTTATTCCTTAGTGTCTGTGATCAAAGATGCCCTTGAGTAAAGTGCAGCATTCGTCTTTATTCACCGTCGGTTGCTGCGTTTGACTTAAGGCGTTTGCAATTTTTAAGTCATTTTATGTTTACATGTGCTCTCCTTACACTAAAAGTGCATCGAATATGATTGATGAAGACTTGGAAATGTATCGACTACATCGCGATGTAATATCGGCTTTAGAAATATTACCCTGTGTGTGACATTTTTGCATGATGAGCATTTCTAAACTAACAATGAATGATGTTTGCTGCCTCAGTGAATCACTTTCAGGACTGATGAGGATCGTTATTTTGGGTCCCAAAAAGAATGTGAACAAATTGTATTTTAGCTGTAAAACCAAGCAAACCAAACTAAACAAAATGCATTCCTATACAATTGTGATTTTATAAAATCACATTAAATGTATTGTTTCGATTTGTGCTTGGCAGGTGCACCTCAGTGGAGAAACCTCTTTTAACGGTTGCATTTTGTTTCTCCCACAGTGCATGGTCTGTCAGCTAGTTCTCAAGACTCAGCCAAATCCCCGGAACCCTCCGCAGACGAATCGCCAGATAATGACAAGGAAACTTCAAGCAACGGCAGCGACTCCGGTAAGAAGCGAAAAAGAAGAGTGCTGTTTTCCAAGGCACAGACGTACGAACTTGAGCGTCGGTTTAGGCAACAGAGATACCTTTCCGCACCAGAGAGAGAACACCTCGCGAGTTTGATTCGCCTGACACCAACTCAAGTGAAAATTTGGTTCCAGAATCATCGGTACAAAATGAAGAGAGCGCGCGCTGAAAAAGGTATGGAAGTGACCCATCTCCCCTCTCCCCGGCGGGTGGCCGTGCCTGTCTTAGTCAGGGATGGAAAGCCTTGTCATACTCTTAAAGCTCAGGACTTGGCGGCCACTTTTCAGGCTGGATTCCCCCTCTCGGCGTATAGTGCCCAGACCCTTCATCAAATGCAATATAATGCTCAGTACTGCGCCGCCACCACGCCACAATTCCCTTCAGCACATCACTTGGTGCAAACGCAACAGTGGACTTGGTGAACTATAATAGAGACTGGCGGGGCTGCCTTTTAGGAGCACGATAGGGAGTCCACTACAAAATAAAGACTTTTCCTTTTTGCAGCTTGACCCATATCTCCCATTTTTTTCGGGGCTAATGTGTGCGCCGTGTTTACATGTTTTCGTTAAGAGAACTGGGTCCAGCCTCTCCCTAGATTTAAGAATGTCAATGCTCTTGTGAAATTTTGTAAAGTATGTTTGTGTGTTGTAGAGATGTTTTCTTTTTGTCCTTCGTGTTATAAGCACGTACAAAACCACTTTATAATTATAGAAGATTTTATTTCTTGCTTATTTTACAATGGACCGAAAATATTTATGGCCATGAATAAACAATGGCAACTTTTAGCTTTTTTCCCTTTGTTTTTGTTTTTGTAAATACTTTGTGGTAATTGTTTGCAACCCAGAAACATTTCAGGATCGTATAGTGGAGATATACATATTTCCAGTTCAAAAAAAGAAATAAGGATTTGTAGCGAAAATGTCATGACTGTCAAAACAGATCCCATATGATTTTTGTAAATAACAGGCTTAAATCGCGCGCTGATCGGGAAATATCCCGATTTTTTATAAGGATTTTAATAAAATGCTGTGTTACAGAAATTAAGATTTGTTTTGCCTGTCTTAACTGTACGTCCTATTGGATATAGGCCCCGAGAACTTAGAAGCTAATGATAAGATGCACCGCAGCCTACGTGTTGCGTAAAGTGGCACTGAAAGGGGCTGAATTTATCTTTCGCGCACTTCAATTCTTTGGGTGGGTTTTAGCCTAAATTAATCCTTGCACATTTTCTGAATTCGGACACGTCGGTAATAAGGAGGCTGAAGTCACTTGTGAAATGGGGCTAAAATCCACTCACTTAATATAAGAGGGCTTCTTCAGCTAAGAAGCTTTTGAGTCAAAAGCTCTCCTTTTCAAGGTCCCGAACTGCTCTCGGACTGGGATGTGAAGTGGTATATTTTAAAAATGGATTTAGTGCAAATACGTTTTGATTAAACGCACGTTATAATGCAAGTTATTATTGTTAAACAAATATATAAATTCTGCCACGTCACGTAGTCTTCAACATCACTTATATAAGTAATCCTGCTATGCCTTCGATTTGGTCTATGAAGGCTTATCGATTGAAGAGCTGGGGATGTTAGCTGTGTTCAAAGAGTTACTTAAAAGAATTACCTGTAGCAAAGTGAGGTACACAAAATGGGTACCAAGTAACGCACAGAGCGCATTGCAGACCAATTCAGTATCTTGGGTAAATATATTACCATTGGAAAAATCTAAACTGCATTGTGTTTATCCCAGCAACTAAATCTTATAGAACAGATGCTAGAGTCGCCTTCACTATCATTAAACAAACAGCGAAATTGACACGAATTGCTAATTATTTACAGAATTCTATCTCAAGGGGCCACCGCTTTTGGTCCAGGCTACAGACTCAATTTGTTTTCTTCAGAGAGGCTATTGTTAACATTATCAAGCGGTGTTGGTCACATTCCATAATATTTTTTCGTTGCTCTAAAAGTAATTATTTATTGATGCAGGCCTATTATATTGTTCACGTACTTTGTACCTATTACACATGGGTTGTTTAGGCTATAGGCTATATAATGTGCTTTACAATAGAAATAAACTTTCTTCAATCGCCTGTAGATAGGATTTCAAACCGCGCTATTTGGTGGAAGAAGGAACCCATGTCGATATAATTCGGATGTTTTAAAGGGGATCAGAACTATGAACGTGTGAAAAATCTATGGTATTTAACTATTATTTGTCGCGTTAGATTTGTATTTTTATCCGAAAATGTCTACGGTTTTCATCCCGGGCTACATTCGGTGAAATAAAAACGTGTTCTAAAAATATTTTCTAATGTCAAGCTAAATCAGACTACAATAGGACAACTTAAATATACTTAAATAATAACTTAAATAATACTTTCTGACACTCTAGCAACCTACGGAGCACAGCGTAGACATCATCCGAGTCCGCTTAAGTCAATAAAACATGCTGATTTCTTTGTGACACTAACCCCGATGCCCCGAGATTTACCACTGTGACCAAACAGTTTTCTGCAGTCTATCGTTGCTCAATATACAGTATACCATATAAAAAGCACAAGGCCTTGGACCAGTTGTCGTGGATGTTAGAGGCGTGCATATTAACGAGGAGACAGAGTATGAGTGCAGGCAGTGTGGATAGAGGGACTGTCAGAGTTTCTTGGTGCTATTCAGTTCCTTTATCTCGACCAGTGGCAGTGCATCCCCGAGTCAGGGAGATGTATCCTTGGGGTTTTTTGTCGTGCCTGTCAGTTGGTGCCATTGTGATCCTTGTTCTACACGTTGTATCACATATGGACAGCTGGGCTCGGGCAAGGAGAAAAGGATCCCTCACAAAACTCAAATTGTGTCCAGCTCTCAAATAAAGCATTGTTGTCTCTCAAAGAAAAACGAATTAAAAATTCGTGCTATATATATTCTGGAAAAAGAACCCCCATTCACAGATAACAGGGAGTCCTTCTTCCTTGATAAAGCTATGCTAACAACAGTCCTCTCTCATTTATCTTTATCGCTCTCTCCCCCTCGATCCTCCCAGCTCAAAGAGTGATTATTGTCTGTCCCCTAAAGTGCGCGGTCACTACGAGCAAAACTATTTTAAAACTCCTCGATTCGAGCACTCTAATTTCCTGTTAGCTTTCTCTCCGTATCATGGATAGCGTATAGCTGATCTCCATGGAAAATATCGGACTTTATTTGTATATGGTGACACAAGACAACACACTCCGGAATCCTGGAATCTGCAAGACCTAACAATTTCCCGTTCTCCTTTACACGCGTTTCCATACATTTGAAGAGCATTTATAGGCTACACGAATGCATATTAATTGAATGCCTTGTTTTAGACTGTAAACCTGTTGTGGTCAACAGTAACATAACAATAATTAATTAAATAGACGTACAAATTGGTAAAAATGAGCCCGGGATATTCGTTATGAACATACATTTTCTTAGGCTTTCAACTTGGTCAGATGTAGGCCTACATGTCCCGATAGATCTAGGTAACAAAATACCGTGGTCCATGGCAGAAATGTCGACACATATAGATTATTAATTCATTTACCGCGTTATATCCGAAACAATTAGCCCTCCTGACTTGCTAAATAGCACAGCACACCATAATGAATAATTGGACATATTGTATTTGCTAGGTCAGAGCGCAGTATTATTAAGCCTATTTATATGTCCAAAGAGCATGAGCAATCGATCGCAAAAATACTATTACATATCATATCATATGTTCATTGTCTAAGCAAGTCGATTTTTTGTGCGTATATGATGCACACCTTAGACCCAGGTCGAAGGCGTTTGCATGAGACACATGCACCATGTTTCCATATTGGTTATTATATTCTCATAAATAGGACAGTATGCAACTTCTCCCCAGACTAGTTGCACCACTATATTGATCTAAAATTGCTTTTGGATGCAGTAGTACTATAACTCAAAATTATTAAAACAAACATATTTCTGTGCACCATAGCTCACCCCGTTGATAATGCTATTATATGCTTTAGAATAGAATACTTCAGGAAATATACACTTGGGAGTCTGTGGATCTTCGTCATCCTGACAGTTTGAACCTCGACATAAATCATTCTGTATCGTGTTCATCTCCAAATAAACGAGGATTTCAAAGCTATAATAAGCGAGGCTTTCATTTAAAGGAAGCAATCTAGTTTTATTGCCTTAAAGAAGATCCAGATTAGATTCGCCATACTGCAGTGGCACCGTGCAGATATTAAAGAGAGAGGATCGGAGAGAAAGACATAAATCGGAATTCCTTACACAAGAAATAAACAATGGCATCATGTTGCCACTAGATGGAAGCAGACGCCTATACTTTAGATTTATATTGCGCCCTCTTTTACCAAACGAAGGCACAGGCCTACAGTATCATGTCATACATGAACACATATACAAAAAATCTTACCTGGTTGCTTTTAAAAGTAACAATGAAACAAGTAATGCTTAAAATGGTTGAATAAAAAAAGCAAAATTGCATTTATTCCAGTGGGCAATTATATTTTGCACCTTATATTGCACTTTGTATGATTGCGAGTGGGAGCGGGCGAAAAGAGCGCTAGGAGAGAGATGAAAGACCAAATCCGCAGTGTGGCGCAATTGGATTATGAAACGAATTTTAACGAAAATAGTTAACCATTTTCCAAATCATGAATTGTTATTTCTGATTATTATTACACCGAAAAATATCCACAAGCAGTTACAACAATTATCCAATTATCATCTTAAGAGATTCTATTATAATCTAAGCTAAATTCGTTTTTATAATATGGTCACATTTTTTAAGAACACGCATTCAAATATTATTTACCACATTTGCAAATGAACCAAATTACACTCATTGAGAAACAAGAGTTGGGAGACCAAATCCGCAGTGTGGCGCAATTGTATTATGAAAAGAATTCTAACGAAAATAATTCACAATTTTCCACATTATCAAAAGTGAATAGAAATATCTGATCAATCAAACAGCATAATATCTAAGGGTATTTACGGCCATCCATTTTCTATACATTGGTGAAATTTAAATGATGATGGTGAAATATCATATTTTGGTAGCTGCCTATATAGGCTACATTGTTTTTAGACGTGGAGTTGGAAAATGTTATTCTGGAAATAGAACAATGTAAAGTTAATTATTATATGTATAAAAAATATTTTTTATTATGCCAACATAATCGTTTTCCTCCCTTTTTCATTCCTCTTCCTCGTCATCATCCTAATCATTTTAAACTCACAGCAACCGCGCCACGCTCATACAATCGATTGCATCCAGGGGGAGGGGGGGCTATTTGCATTTAAGCAACAACAAAAGCTTCCATTTATAACTACCACCCCACAAAAAGCCTTTGAGTCTGCATTTGGACATATGGTCGAATACTCTGAGAAATAACTCTTGACCATCAGTTTATGCTATTTTGCACCATTGGATTTGTGGCCTGTTGACTTGTGGAGCTGGTGACTGTTACAAACAGCGTAGCTTTAGGTAGGCTAGCTTTTACATGGCCATACCTAGGACCAGAAATACTGTGGTTATGAGTCTCAGCAAGGGGATCCATCTTTTGTTGAGATATATATTGTATAACTGTTTCAATTTTAAAATGTGTCAGGAACAGTTGCCTATATGTAACGAATGCCTGTTCTATTCAATCCTCAAAATGACTAAATGCTGTTACCACATAAGTATACTGACATTGCACACTGTCTGTAAAGCCCTTTTGCACAATCCATAGACAATCTAACGTCGTGGTTAACATACAGAAATCGTTCCCATCTAAAACCTAGTTGTCCCTTAATTTTCCAAAGAGCTAGGAAAGTTTAAGCACGACTGAAATTAATAAGATATGTTTCTAACTTGTTCTACCTAGCCAGTATTTGCTTTTTCACTCCTAACCTCTCCAATATATTTATCTGCCTGCATTCCCCCTTGTGTCTCTTGCCTTCTCAAACTTTTTGTTTGTCTGTATCTTTCAAACCATTTTCTCTTTCAAACCAGAAAGGAAACTCAGTGTAAATCACTGAATTGAAATAAATTAAAGTATTTGACAAAGTATATCATTCTACACTTTAAATTCGCTCACATGATTTCATGGATTGAGGGTCAATGTAAATGTAACTAGGCTACACTAAAATGGAGCTAGGTAATAATCAACACTGCCATATAGTTGCTTTGTGTAGCTTGGATTTTAGCCAGGGTCCAAATCACTAATGTTATTAAATGAAACTGCACGACAAGAACATTTGCCTACAATGACGCCAATTTGGTTTAAGCATCAGTAACGGCGTTAGGTAGCCAGACAAAAATCAACCAGTCAAGCCTGCTAGCTGAGACTAAAATAGAACTGTTTGCACACCAAAGCACAATCTACAGAGCTCGTTACACAACAGTTATTGTTAAATAAGTAATAACATGGGATTTATCTAGCTACCTGTCATGCTTGGCATCTAGATTGGCAGTCTTTAACGTTACACAAACTCCCGCAACGCAACTACAACTTTTCATACTGGCGATTTTAATGTAGACTTAATCAGGACAAACGCAAATTTTTAAGGCCAAGTCAGTGAAGCCATGAATATATATAAAAGCACTGTAACAGGTACAATCGGTCCTAAAATAGGCTTTCCCGACAGCAAATCCGTGGAGTTACCAACTGAACATCATTCACTGGATTTGATAAACCATGGCTTATTTCAGTTCATCGTCAGTAAGAGACTGTCATGGACCCTCAACATTATATTCTACCTTCATGGAGAAAAGCATGTGTGCAAGTTCTTAAAACATTAAAATGCATTAATCTAACATGGCCTAAAACCATAGCGCACATAATTCTAACTGAGAATAGAGCCAGATAAAGAATTTAACAATGGAAATAAGCTTTGGCATAATTGGGAACGATGGAAAAGTTAAAAGTGCAGTGGCCTACTGCCATTTTGAGAATCAACCCATTTGCGGTTCACTTTGGATTCAACTTTATTTTCATTGAAAAGTACAAGTACAGTACAACGAAATGCAGTTTTTGTCTAACTGGAAGTGTAAGTAGAAGATTGCAGAAAAAATCTATAATATGTATATAAGTGGAATGAATAAGTGTGCAATTAATGCAAATGCATTACATATGGCGATTCTAAATGTGCAGTGAAAAATTCACAAATGTGCAGAAAATCTACAGGCATTAAGTATAATGTATGTACAAGTGAGATAAATAGTTGTGGCAGTTTTAAATGTCATTCCAAATCGAGGCAAGTTGAAGGAGTAAGGTAGCATGTGCAACTGATATGCAGGGATAGCAGCAATGCGCGGGATTCCCGAGGTGGACGTGTGTACAAAATTAAAATGCAAGTACAGTGGTAGTTTTAAATGTGCAATATGCAATGAGGGCAGGGTTAAGGTGCACGTTTATGGTGCAAGTCAGCATGTGCAAATGTTATACAGGAATAGCAGCAAGGACACCTGGGCTGAAAAATCTTATTAGACTAGTCCAGTAGTGCTGAGGGTGGGCATAGTGATGGAAAGAGTTCAGCAGGGTTACAGCAGACGGAAAGAAACACTTGGTTTGCCATATATATTGGTCTATGTTTCAAACTATGTCGCGGGTGAAAAATAATTATACGTGGGTGGCGGGTTTTTGATGTACTTCTGGACTTCACCGCGGACGGTGAACCAACAAAAGTTGGGCTAGCTTTCAGGAATGTTGGGCTTGTTTTGATCTGTCATAGGGATAGATTTGTTTGCTTAACTTGGCAACACCTGTACTTGACTAAGGTGGGACCGCGGACTTTTTTGTGGTAAAAGTTTTCCGATGTTTTAAATCCTTTATATACGCTACACTTTCTGTGGAGTAGCAGGTGTAAACAGGCTTCAACAAAGATGCTAGCTTTCAGACACTGCTGTGAAACAATTTACGAAAACATTCACCAATGCACACTCATAGGTTCCCACTCCTTACTTTACATTCGTTGTCAAATAAAAGCCAATGGACATATAACATTTTAACGATTTTATCTGCGGCCAATAACTGCGCATTATTAGACAGCACTTGTTGGCTGGTGTAAAGTCATCGATGGTGTCCAAGGAGCCAACTCTCAGCTAGAACTCCGGTAGATGCTATTCATGGATTGTACCTCGATTACCCAGTCACGTCGTAGCCATGATAACATCCTACAATGCCAAATGGCAAAGTTGTTATTATCTTTCAGTCAAGAATAGCGATGCAAAGTAGCTAGCAAAATTCGGTGGATTCTCGTGAGACTGTATCAAGTAATTTCTATCACGAACTATTGTTTATTTTTGTCAGCAGTTAGGCATTGATCTTAGGGGGACGTCATTCCCCAATGTTGCTCTGATGGTTATAATAATTGTGCACAAATAAATGTCGGAATTATCGTGGGCTCATTAATTTTCCTTGAATGAAGCTAAGTCAATTACAGTTCTTCACCACGTGCAAGACTCAAAGGACTTGTGAGCAAATGTTTAGTTAAAGCAACGATTTCATGACACCAAGATCACTGCCTGTCTAGCTTCACAACATCTCATCACGAAGGCAATCATAAAAGCTACCAGAGACAATACATTCTACAAAGTCGGGTTTTCAATAGTTTATTGACTTAGGAGTTTTTTTTACAATATTGGTTCCAAAAGATTAATAAAACCGTATACATTAAATCAGCCGAAAAAACATTTTGTGTGCATTTTTACCCATTATATGAGTTTTTCAAGTGAACCATGACGGAGGAGTTTGAGAGGGAACACGTCAATTGTTATACGTTCTAAAACGCATTAACACAAAACGAAGGAGCCGGAGACTTGCTGGGCAGATGTCTAACTGGTCGATCGCGAGCTACCGTACGTTGAACTATTCTGTTTAAATCCAGATTTCACATGCTACACCGCAAAATATGATAAAGAAATCTAAAAAAATGTAGACACGGTAGCTCCCAACTTCTTGAAATAATCCCATCCCTTAAAACCACTTTAGGTGTAAAAAGCGAAAGCATGTTGCCCCTGCCTGTGTGTAGCATTTTGTATCCTTGGGTGATAAGGGCTAGACTGCGCAATCTACAATCGTAAAAGTTAAATCAGCACGGCTGTAAGTCCTGGATAGCACAAATGTGGTGGACATTTTCATGAGTTAAGCAGGCTAGGAGTGCTGTTACAGCATGTCGTGCATTTACAAACCATCCATATAGTTAATTTGTAGTTGCTAGTACCAAGCAAAGCATCTAAAAAGCATTTACATGTGCATTTCCCGGCACTTTTACTATGTTTACAAGTGTTGATACATAACTTCGATGTCAAACACAATTTTGACGTGCCAATGTAGCAGCTACCATTAGGAGTGCAGTTACAGTACCTTTACAACATCTTAAAACTGCTAAGCAGTCTTACCTGGCCGGAAAATATCAATATCAGTATACCCTTTGGACCTTTTATTTCTTAGTTGTGTAAAATGACAGCAGCACTAGGCAGCAGATTTCAGTTATTCCTCACTTCTAATGTGATTGATTCATTAGATCAAATTAAATAATTATTTATTTATATCTATGAATTTTTGTTGTAAATCATGCATATTTGTAAATTTTTATATAAATTAGAATACAAAAACATAATCCTAATCCTGGAAATATACAACTGAGCAAGCAGAACTTGAGAAAATGTTCAACAGAATCTTTTGAGGATTTATTTTAAACAACTTTTATAGGGCTCTATTTTGAGTAGACAAATTATGGGATAATGTGGGATATTGATAGAAAATGTCATTTCTTTTGTAAACTAAGGACCTAAGAGAAAGTGGCCCAGGAAGAGAAAAAATATGTTCCTAATTTAAACCCCCCAAAAATAGTAGATTTTTTAAATGTAGCCTTTATGTCCAAAAAGTAAAAAAGAAAGTGAGACCTCAGTTATATGGCATTCACACAATAACAGTCATGCAATGTAGGGTGCAAATACTGGTCAAGGCATGTCAATAAAAAGAATGTCTACTGATGTTAGACATTTTGTACAACCTAGTGTGACTTGAACTACCTGCACCATTCCTCAGGAATGTCCTAGTATTATACACAAATGTGGGGTTTTATAACTTCTGGAACTCAATCAGTTTCTCTTAAACCACAGACTGAAAGATGATTGGTCGCATGTTAGGTGGTCACTGATGTCAGGAGTCAATGTTGAAATTATAAGAACTATGAGTTCTGCAAATCAACATATTTCTGGGCTACACTGTTCGTTGAAAGTGCTGTTCCCTGGCGCAATATAGTTCTTGGGCATATCACATGAAAACCTAATTTGTCTTCACTACCAGCTGGTGGTAAATGACAAATGTGTGTTGTATGTGATTATACAGAATCATTTTATTTTTATACGTTGGTAATTAGCTGGCTACAGTATGGTTATACTCTTGTAAATGACAAGAGCTCTTTCATCACTAGCTTCTACAATAAAGCACAGACCGTTCAGGCAGGAACCTGGTCAGCTCCCTCACTCCACAGAGTGGGGGCAGTATGGAGATCAGAGTTGCCTCACAACTTAATGGGGTTATGTCAAGTGGGCTTGTCTTGGTTGCTGTGTGGCATCTCAGTGGGGATGGGCAACACAACCTGGATGAATCACATGTTATCATGGTGATAAATGAGGGAGTTAGGAGATGCTCTATCTAGCTAGGACACCAGTGCAGAGTTTCTCTTTTGCTTCTGCCTGTTGTGCACTGTTTTCCTGCAGTTATGTTAACCAAAAACGTCAGGAAAATATTGCATTTTGCAACAGTGTCCCAGCAAGCTATCGGTCAACCACCTTCATTATTTACCCTGCTAACATGATCCCTTTGAAATTGAGCTGTTCCAATCCGGAAAACACACCTGTACGTTCTCTGTCACCAGGTTCTCTCAGGGCTTCCTGATTTACTTGCTCAATACTCACGTTTTTTTGCTCCAAGCAAATTTTTCACTACTTTGGGCCTGCATGATGCCTGCCTCTCAAGAAGGTTCATTTAGTCAGACATGGTTCAGAATAAGATCATTTATTGTGTAAGACATGGTCCCTTGAGGCTCCATTGGAGGGACTGTTGTATCCACAATTGGCAGTATTTGAATTCTTCAAATATCCACTGGACCACCAACTACACAGAAACCCAGGAAAGAGGTGAGTAATGACGAAGATAATCAAAACTAGTCTATGTAAAAATGGCTTCACTGTAAACTCTGTGGATGCCATATTGATATTCTCCAAGTTTTCTTTGTCAATTAAAGAAAAACAAATGTGTGATCCACAAATAATGTTTTTATTTTTACGTTGCTCTCATGGAGAATTTCTAGTGATTTGCACGTGAAGATATTCAGTGTTGTTATAGGTGGTATGCATAGCTTACAGATTTTCTATTTAAAGTGCTCTTTTTTAGTGGTTCCTTTGTCTCTGTCTCCCCCTCTCCCTCTCTCTTCCTGTCTCTCTCACTCTCAGGCATATTATGTGAATGTATTGTGCGTGTGGACGGTTTGTGCCTGTGTGGATGTGTTGTACGCATGGGTGATTTTTGTGTTTCTGGATGATTTTCTCGTACGTGTCAGTGTGTATGTATGTTCTGTCCCTACCAGGTTTAATGATGGTTGGAACATTGTACATCCATGCCTGCAAAGTATAAAAGCAAGTGTATACAAGTGGAGCCAAAATGCTTTGAGGTGCCTTCGGCATGAAGCCTCACCAGCCCAGAGAATGTCTGTAACCAGGTTATGCTCGGGGGTGTGTTCTTAATGCCATGCAGTGACGACCTGACACACAGTCTGTGTATCACGGGCAGCATGTGTGGGGACGGTACCGGTTACAAATGCAGCATAAGCGATATTAGCACAAAGAGTGAGTAAGCACCAGAAGCCAGTAGTGAATCATGTTTTGAACACAATTTCAACGAATGACATAGTTCAGCGTTCTGTATCATGACGTGACAATAGACATGCTATGTTACATTTCTGTTTGCAGTGGCTGGAACACTGAGATTGCACTATGCCAATTTGGGCTCTGTCCTTAATGTGTTATCAACTTGTAATTCAACAAAAATTGTTTTGAATGTTACCCCACCCCATGATAAAAAATAGAGTAGTGTATATTTTTTTTGAACCTGGTCTTTGTGTAAAGTGAGGTGAATAAAGTGAGATTTTGCTTTGCCATGTCTCCATTAAATGTGATAACACTGAACTATTATGAGTAGCTTCTTCTTTTCATCACTTGGCATCACAATCCAAAGAATTGCCAATTCCAAGAATAACGTGTGAGAGGTGTATGGCCCTGAGTAATGGAGTACGGGAAATGCTTCATTTTAAAATATCTACAGTAATCTAAATTACAGAAATGAATGACAAATATTGTCGCAAATTGAAATGCTTATAGTGCACATGGGCAAAGCTGTCTTTGGAATATACATGAATGTTGAAGGTTGATGTTAAGATGAAAAACAACTCTATTCATGTTCATCCAGTGGCTTTCAGTGACCCTGGACTCTGGAGATGTCAATGTTGTCCGTCTCCATAATGATAACAGCCTCAAGGTCTGAGTTGCTTCCCCTTGCTGTCTTCCTTAAGATTTCTAGAGCAGAGCACATCTACACTATTTAACCAGGGTAGCATTCTGTGTACTTCAATCTGTAGTGACTGACATTCTATTTAGACAATTCCAGGAATCAGTTATTCTATTAGAGAATTATTCATCTGGTTGGACAACAATTGGTTGTTATCAAGACATAACTATTTGGAATGAATTAATTTGGGTAACTGTATTGGGTGGGATGTTAAAAGGCACCTAACGTTGGTCTAGTTGTTAAATTCATACCTCAATACTTGTTGTATTGTTTGGTTTCTTATGCTGTCCTTGAACATGAATATTAATGCTACGCTATGAACTAGACATCCACTTTGACAGGATAACGGTTGCAAGTATCTTTTAGTACAGAAATATGCAAACATGGGAGTCACAGCTACGCTATGAACTAGACATCCACTTTGACAGGATAACGGTTGCAAGTATCTTTTAGTACAGAAATATGCAAACATGGGAGTCACATCAGAGAGAAATGCTTAAAAGAGGCATCAGAGATCACCTGAACATATAACATATTAGCTTGTAGATTCTGCTTTACCAAGCAAAACAAGCAACTTCATCATAATCTTTCAGAGATACAGAGTTTGTGGTTTGTAGGGATGTAGTCTGCGTTTAAAGTACCTTAGCTCAGATATCAATTCGTTAGAAGTGCTGTTCAGTGAGAAGTTGCTTACAATGAACAACATGTTTTAAAATAACAGGTTGAAAGTAAGTTAGCAAAATAGTAGCCTCTGGAAGCAATGCACACTGGACGTCTATAAAGTAACCTGTATCCTCAAAATGTTTCAAAATAATGCAAATATTCCACCTCCTTTTAATTAACTATGTATTCAGACTTCAGCTCTCTATGTATTTATAGGCTAATTTGAATGACTGATGAATAATTACATTACAAATGGCATATTTACATTACAACACATAGCAAGTATAATCCACAATATTCACTTCTGCATTAGATTTCTATCTATTCCAAAGTTTTTTTCTCATGAGGCTATAGTAATGTAACTTTTGTATGGTCTTATTTTCTTTGTCTTCTCTTTCTCAATGTTCCACCTTAGGACTTGAAATATCTTGTATAACAAGCACAGTCTTCCCAAGTAAGATGGACAATGGAGACTACGGCAACAATCATGTTCCAAGATTTGAGCATTTATGTCTCTCGCTAAATGGATTGTCTCACCTTCTTCACAAGATGAACCGGAGTTGCTTCAGATGCCAACAGTGTGAAGGGATGTTTGGATTTTCTGTTTAAAAATGACTATCCTTTATCTTTCTGTGGATGGACACACTTTAATCAAAGAACAGTTTAACCTGTACCATGATAACAACAACTTTGAACACAGTGAATACATCTTGGAACGCTGTTCATCCAATCAGCATCCAAGATCCAAACAACTTGTTGTACAAAACAATTTAAAAACTTTTAATGCTGTTGAATGTTTTAAGTCATATATGTAAATTGCGTATTTAATCTGTCACCTGTTTGAAATTCATCAACCTCTTCATCAGGGTCACTGTAAAAGTCTAATTTGTTGTAGTTCGTCACTTTAATGAGACATTTATTTATCTGTGTTTGATAGTTGTGAAATAAAGTTTTATCTGTTTCGTTTTATTGAAATGTGTGTACTTCCCACAAAGTGCAGAGTTTTAAGTTCGAGACCACTGAGAAACCATTTCATCAAAAAAAGAGAAAGAAAGCACTCTATGTATTCTGGACAGAACAAAAAAATGCCTTACAAGCATTTGATTGGCTAAAATGAGCACCACGTCCTTGTTCAGAATGTGTGTGCATATAAAGACAGCAGTTTACACATACACTGTTCATACAATCTCCTGACCATGTACATGTGATAAACCTTTTATATGTGGGAAATTACATTTTCTTTTACATTAAGAGGTCATCAATATATTTGATGTAAATAAGCCCTGCTGGAAAACGTCACACTTACCTGCAGAGAATGGCATAAGGTTATACAAGATGGTCAAATATTTAAACATGAAATCTCTCAGTATAATAATTTAATTATATATTTATCAAGCTAAAAACAAGGACATTTACAGGAGCACCACAGTGCCTAATCCACCCATATTGTACAAAATTTGCAGCACACAATTTTGACCCACTATAGTAGCTATGTTGGTCTATAGTACTTGAAACAATGTGTAGGCAGGTAACCTAGTATTCAAACATTCTCAAAGAGCCCAATTCATACTCTTCAAATGGATAATGGACTTTACAGTGTTCTTTTATTAAAATGTTTCTACAAAAGAGTGGTTAAACAAATACTGAAAAAAGTTGTTTAGCACACTGTTGTGTTCAAATCTATTTGGGTAGATGTATTTTTATATATATATGTTAGACATATTGACATATTTGATAATGAATGTACCATTATGGCAAATAGAAATAAAAAAAATTACTAGAAAGTACATAGTTATTCATTCTGATGTAATGCACAATAAATGCACTGATCAGTATGCTTACATAGGAGAATACCAGAGTTTCATGTGTCATTCACAGTCATTTAATACTTTACCTTGGCAGTACAACTCATATTATTGTGTGAAAACCCCATTTAAGAGTATGAATTGGGCTGTTTAAGGAGGATTGAAGCCTGAGCAACCTACCTCTGCACTGTTTGAACTATTGCTGTTGTTCAAAACCGGCTTTGTGGCGCATGAGGGAAAAGCAGTGAATGTGAATTTCCACAATTTATTTTTAATTTCCATTCACACTAGATTATGTTTTTCTGTAAAATATATTATATAACATGCCATTGGCGGAATGTCTGTCACTGGCATAACTATGGTAACCATTTATTTTTACATATGGCCACACTCACTGTGCCTGTAGGTCATCCTTCAAACAGTTTTTATACATATTTTGTTTTGTTAAAGAGAATATTGGTTGTCACAGTAGCATGACCTCTCCCATGTATGAAAACAATCCATTATGGAAATGTATCTAAGCATGTTATAAACTGATCTGAATCACTCTGGGCCCACTCATATACCACCAAAATCAAATTATGTCTGCACTTTCATGGGTACATATTTTTTTTTCATTGTGTCATAAATATCTGTTCAACTTACACTGTTTACAACAACAACCCAAATCAACTATTCCTAAGCAAATTATAATGATCAGTGCAGACACCATCAAAAATGATATTTGATATATTTGGACCAAGATTTCCCAACCTAGAGTGTGAGTCCCCAAAATGGGGCAACAGAAAATCTTTGGGATCCCCAAACAATACCTGATTTGAAGGGTCAATTTTTTTTATTCGATTAGTGGCTTCAAAAGTATTAAGACCTTCACTTTTTCCACACTATGTTTTGAGTAGTATTTAATTCAGAATCAATAAAATATATAGCTTTGGCCATCAATCTACAGACATAAACAGAATGATCTAATTTACATAACTATACAGGCCTTTGCCATGACATTCCAAATGGAGCTCAGATGCATCCTGCGTCTTCTGCGTCTCTAGAACTTAATTGGAGTCCAGTTAGAGACACTTCAGTGTAAAAGGCTTAAGACATTCTGCTTGAAGGACACCGGCCCAATGCGGGAAACTGATTCTTCAGTTGGATGAGACCAACATTTTACAATTAGGCCTGTGCTATTTCAGTCAAAAACAAGATATCACTTACAACCTAACACCCCTATGGTGAAGCATGGTGGCGTGAGCATCTTGCCATTGGGATGTTTGCAGAAGGGACCTGGAGACTGACCACAAGGGAATAATGGACAGAGCAAAAGACATTGAGGTCCTTGTAGAATACCTGCTCCAGAGTGCGCATGATTTCAGATTAAGGTGGACAGGGACTAATCTTTCAGCATGACATGGACTTGAAGCACACAACTATGACAAAGCGACTGTGTAAATCCTTGAGTGAACCAGCTAATGCTAGATACTTGTGGGGAGACCTAAAGATCGCAGGTCACTGGAGCATCCTATCCACTCTGATAGAGTTTGAGAGCATCTGCCAGGAAGAATGGGAGAAACTGCCATAATCCAAGTGTGCAAAGCTGGTAGAGACCAACCCAAGAAGACCTGAAGCTGTGATTGCTGCCAAATTAATAGGGGTTTGAATACTTACATACATGATATTTCCTCTTTTTCAATCAGTTGTCACTAATGACATAAAACACAATGCTAAAAAAATTAAGGGAACAATTAAATCACACATTTCTTAATGAACTAAATATATTAACAACCACTTGTTTACACTCAAATAATAGACTTACATTGTTAAGCTATCTAATGCATTTCTGCCATATAAGTATTGTCATGAAGAGTAAAAAAACCAATACAAGACAAAGTATTAACAATAAGTTACATCCAAGAGACAACAACACAGCAGTTACCAATTATTTTTGCTATAACCATCTCAATTAATCCAATTGAATTTATAAATACTCTTTTACATCAGCAGTTGTCATAAAATGCTTTAACAAAACAATCAGCCTGAAACCCCATGGAGCAAGAAACAACAGTGTTGAAGCACAGTGGCTAGGATAAACTTCCTAAAAGGGGCCGAAATAATTAATAAACGCATGTGGGCTGTCCCAAGTCTCTGAACCCTAATCCAGGTGAGAAGCATGACCAGACTCACAAAGACAGGGACAACCCGGGGGGGAGAGGGATGGTCAGCATAGACCACATTCAACTTGATGCACTGGTCACAGCAATGGCAAATGACCTGCTAGACCAAGGAATTCACTGAACTGCATAACCAAAGAATATTTGGTCAATGGTCAAATAAACTCTAACAACAGCCAAACAGATCAGGATTTTTTTTCTTGAGGGAGGCATAGATGAGACAATCATATGCAGACAAGTACTACAGAATTTCAGAGGGTACACAATACAATGCGAACCACCATTAGGCCTAATGAATGACATGTTATAGTTGGGTAAAAAGCACCAGTACAGGAGCCTGTTGAGTTTTGAAACAAATTGTAGCCCAACAATGTCAACAATCGATGACAAATGCATACGATTTCTTGCAACCTGTGCAGAATTCACAAGTTTTGAAATCTACATTGATTGTGCATTTCTTGCAGTCTTTCTCTCCAAAGTACCAAGCATTTCAAATGTTGGTAGTAAAGTATTTAATAAACAAGAGACGGAATTCCTTGTTGGTATTTAGTTTTACAGCAGCAGCACGTGAAATCTTTGTTCCATGTGAAATGTCCCTCAACCAATTGGAGGAAAATAAAATTACAGCGGGGGACAAGCGCAATAATGCTTGGAAGATGGTGGCAGGGATTGTTGGTGCCTCAGGTGAGTTTTACAAGTTGGCACTGTGTTAAAATAATGTGCTCTTTATTTAGCTGTCACCGCAACTTTGATCTGTAGCTTTGCCCTGGAAAAAACACTTTCTAATATCCATAATCTAAGTTTATTATTTTGCCTTTATTGTTAGTGATGTATCTTTCATCTAGTTGAAACTTGTTTCTGTTATAGGCATAAGTAACTTTGAATGGAAAAATACAATTTGAAATTGACCCTGCCCTTCTACTGTATGAAACCCAATCAAAATTCCAATATGTGTCTTAAGTGTGATATTAATGTGCTGCCAGAATTACGGCTTTATATTATCCTTTTAACTTGCATTTGTGGATGGGTTTTAACTTGCATTTGTGGATGCAGCGAGGTACTGTGTTCACAGAAATGTTATTTGGATGTGTTCCTGAGACCATGCGATGATTTCCACTTCAGAATCATGTCTGTTTTTAATGCAGTGCCGTATGAGGACCTGAAGATCATGGCCACCCAATTTTTGCTTTTGGCCTTGTCCTTTGCATTGAGATTTCTTCGGATTCTCTGAATGTTTTAATAATAGTAGGTACTGTGCATGCTGAGATCCCCAAATGTTTGCAATTTTATGTTGAGAAATTATATTCTCAAATTTTTGGCACTGTTTGCCAGTGGGGTCTTTCACAGATTGACAATACCATGCACATGATAGGCTATATTAACAGGAATTCCTACTGACAGATTGTATTGTAATGTTAGCTGCATTGCAAAGTTACATTATTTAGTTAGGTGCCAAGGCCATATACCAGTGCAAAGACATTATTTCTTCTACTCTCCTTGTATACACTAGAGAGCTAGACTAAATATCTCTTATAATGATAAATCCCATACAGTCTACATTCAAGAAAGCAGTTGTAAAAGCCAAAGCTTAATATGCTGTTGGTCCTCCATGTGCCCCCAAAACAGAGCCGCCCGGCATGGACTCTACAAGACTTCTGAAGGTGTCCTGTGGTATCTGGCACCAAGACATTTGTAGCAGATCCAGAAGTTGCGAGGAGGAGCCGCTGTGGATTGGACAGGTTGGTCCAGCACATCCTACAGCATATTCCGGAGCAACGTGTGCAGTGTTTCAGGGCGCATAATCCTGCTGGAAGAGACCACTGCCATCAGGGAATACCACTGCCATGAATAGGTGTACCTGGTCTGTAACAATGTCTAGGTTGGTGGCGCGTGTCATATTGACGTCCACCTGAATGCCTCAACCCGGGGTTTCCCAGCAGAACATTGCCCAGAGCATCACATTCCCTCCAGTGGCTTGTCGTTTCACAGTGCGTCCTAATGCCATCACTTCCCCAGGTAAACAGCAAACACGTACACTGCCATCCATGTAATGCAAAAAAAACGTGACCCAGGCAACCTTCTTCTGCTGCTCCAAGGTCCAGTTTGGATGAGCAACGTGCTCATTGTAGGTGTTTTTGATGGTGGACAGGGGTTATCATGGGCCCTCTGATCGGTCTGTGGCTAATCAGCCTCACACACAGCAGGGTACGATGTGCTGTGTGTTTATACACATTCCTCCCGTAACCATCATTAAAACATTCTGTTACGTGTGCAACAGTAGATCTTCTGTCGGTTTGGACCAGGCAGGATAGCCTCTTTGATGAGCCTTGGGCGCCCAACACCCTGTTACAGGTTGGTGGTTTGTCCCCCCTCAGACCGCTCTCGGTAGACGCTCACCACTGCTCCAGAAATCTGGTTTTCTAGAGAGGCTTTGACCCAGTTGTCTGGGCATCATAATTTGTCCCTTGTCAAAGTCACTCAGGTCATTACTCCTGCCCATTTATCCTGCATCCAACGCATTGACTACGAGAACTGATTGTTCACTTACCATCTTATCTACCAAGACCTTGACATGTGCCATTGTTAGGAGATGATGTACATTATTCACTTCACCTGTGAGTGGTCATAATATCTTGGCTCATCAGTGTACAAATAAAGTGTATTACAAAGAAAACCCATTCATGAATAATAATAATTTGCAAAAATATTAATAAATGAACAATAATACATTATCATAATATGGCACTATTTGCCAATGGGCACCTGTATTCCTGTTAAATTCATTTTAAAATATAGTTTACATTATGTATACCAGCGCTTTGGATTTGTATTGATACAATGACTATCAGGTTAAAGTGTTGACTCTCGGCCTTTTTTATTTGAGGTTACATTCATACATAACAGATGAACTATCAAGAAATAATCAAGCTATGATCAAAGTCAGCATGAGTATTTTACACATTGTGCATTTAGAGGGAATACAGTAGACCTAATCTCTATTGAAAGATTCAGGATTGGGATGTAATCTAAGCTGACATGCACCATTGCTGTGCATATTTGTGGCTGTGGGCTAGTCATTGGAAGTCAGTTTCAGTATACATTGCTAATTTCGTACTCGCACCCATTCAATGTCAAGGTATAATGGACGTCATATGTGTGAATGTTCTCAACATTGTAACTTCTTTATCTTTCTCCTCAGTATCTTCAAATCCATATCTGCACCTTGGAACATAAAAAAAAATGTGAAGAGAATACAGGGCACATCCAAATTTCCTTAGACCTTTTTGGTACATACATAATTGTTTCTTTCCTTTCCTGAAAAGCTGAACACAGCCTTGGAAGGTTTTTCAGTTAATAACAACACCTGTCACCTAGGAGATATTTTGTCAAACACAGTTAGTTAATGTTAAGTTCAAATGACAGCACCATCAACTAGCTTTATAATTTTTCAGGCACTTTTATCCAAAGTGACTCAGCACACTCACGTCTTTTCATACTCGTCCAATCAAACCCTCAAATCTGGCAATAAAACCACCATGGTCTACCAGAACGCGTCACACTAGACCAAGCACACGCCATCACAGCAGCTTGAGGTTACAGTAAACCCAAGAGTTCAAAGGCATGTCAAATGAGGGCATATAAAATACGCCCAAGGGCATCCAATTGAATGCAGCAGATGCATGTACCAAGAGGAAGCCAATGCGTGCTGGGAAGTGAGCTGGCCAAAGTAACCACATAGTCATCATAGTGCAGTCCAGAACCACATGGACCAGAGAGATGGAGAGGCCACAGAAGGCCATGAAGTAGGGAAGAAACCGACACAGGGACAGGAGAACACAGTCCAGTCCCAACATTTTTAACCACGGCCAGCCCCGGAAGTAATCTTTGCGTTTCACCCGATGTCAAAGCAGTGGAAACAGGTTGGTAACGGCTGGAGTATCGGCAAAGTGTTTCTACAAAGCAAAATTGGGTGTGACTTTGGAGGCTCATTGATGATACTGATAAGTTATTCCGTCTAGAAAGACACTGCTATAGTATGTGGATAAGTTATTCCGTCTAGATAGACACTGCTATAGTATGTGGATAAGTTATTCCGTCTAGACAGACACTGCTATAGTATGTGGATAAGTTATTCCGTCTAGACAGACACTGCTATAGTATGTGGATAAGTTATTCCGTCTAGACAGACACTGCTATAGTATGTGGATAAGTTATTCCGTCTAGACAGACACTGCTATAGTATGTGGATAAGTTATTCCGTCTAGATAGACACTGCTATAGTATGTGGATAAGTTATTCCGTCTAGACAGACACTGCTATAGTATGTGGATGGGGAGTTAGCCACCCATGGCAGCATCTAGCTCACACTGCCTCTCAGCTCTGTAAGAATTGGCACTTCCGTTGCCACGTCTCTCACTGATTGCATATTATATGATATGATGGTATCATGATAAATTGTCATCTTTTTTGTTATATAGTTTAAAGATGTTGTTTTTTGCTTTTTCCCCAAAGTTGGCACTTTCTTTCAGCATAGTACATTATTGATGTGCTATGACTTCACATTGTTGCAGTGCTGTCTTTCACTTAGTTGAAAAAAATTATGAAATATAGTTTCATCGTGATTTGAAACATCTTCCAATCCAAAAATATCTATATGTAATCCAAAAATGTATATTATTTTTCATCTAGGCCCTACTTCTAGGGTCTTCTATTTCATTCTGGATACATTTGAATAGTTAAAGATCCAGAAGCTGCATTCACAGACGTTGCGATATACTCTAAGCAGCAGGCTTGGTAGGTACAAGCCATTCTTATCATTTTGTCTCTGTACTTACACAAACAGTGACCTTGACAACAGTGAATATAAATGCTAAACATTCCACCAGTGTGCTTGAGATGATGGAAGACAAATGGGGCAAAAATTACTTTTCATACATACAGTACAAGTGTTTTGGAAAGTTTTCAAATCACTTCACTTCATTTCATCACTACACGCTTTGCAGTATTATAGACATTGACTTGATGACATTTTTGCCATCAATCAACACACAACACAATATCATGCCAAAGTAATAATGTTTTAGACTTATGTGTGGATTCATTGAAAATAAAATAAAACTGTAATCACTTTTGTACATAAGTATTCAGTCCCCTTTATTCAGTCCTTTATAGAAGAACCTTGGGCAGCAGTTACAGTTTTCAGACTTCCTCAACTGGCTTAGAACATCTAGTTTCCGGGCAGTATATTACATTCAGGTCTCCCCTTGTCCACAAGCCTCTCCGACTTTGCCTTGGATGTTCAGGTCCTTGTGCTGAAAGATGATGCTCCTTGGTGCTCTTTGCCACAACCTGAGGTCCTGTGTATTCTGGATCAGGTTTTCTTCAAGGACCTCTTTGAATTCTGCTCAATTCTTCCTTCCCCAAAACCATGTCTGTCTCCCAGTCCAAGCCACTGAGAGGCATCCTCACAGGATGTTGTTCCCACCACCACCCTTCACTATACTGATGGTATTAGCCAGGAGATGAGCTGTACCTTGTTTTCACCAGATATAGCGCTTGGCATTCAGTACTAAGAGTTCCATTTTAGTCTCATCAGACCCCAGAATCTTTTTCCTCGTACTCTCACAGTCCTTCAGGTGACCTTTGACTCAGGAATAGCTTCCGCCCAGAAATGTTACCATATACGCCTGTGATGTGGTGATGCGGATATGGTTATCCTTCAGGCAGGTTCTACCCATCTCTGCATTATTACTCAGGTGGCTCTGTAAGGCAAAACACATGTGCAAGCTTGGCTTTGGCCAGACCACTGAACTGGTAACTAACATGGCACTCCGTTGAACAAGTGTTGTTTCTGGTTATTGTAGGAATGTTCCAGTGCCAATGTGATATCTCTTTAGTTTCTTCCCAATGACAGTTTAGATTTTCCAAATTAATTGACTTTCAGAAACAGATTTCCCACATCACCCTTCATTCCACTTCAAAACACATTCTGCGAGACGTTGTCTTTAGACAAGTAGTCGAGTATCGGTCAAGAAAGTGTGCCACATTACCTCAGAATGTGGCATGCAACAAATAGAATTTTCACCTGTTCACAAAAAATGGCCTCATGTCTCGTTCATCTGGAAACAACTAACATAGTGTAAAAACTAAATTAGTTTGAAAGAGCTCTAGAAAGAGTATTTCAAACTAGGGTGGTTAGAGGGTGGTGAGAAACTTTCATTTCACAATATTCAAGCCTGATTCTCAATTAGCATATATTGTATCGGTCCTCATGGCAGATCACTCCTCATAACAATTAATGCAAGCATTCTGGCATTAATGGTTACTCAAGGATGGTAGTTTCTCCCTTCAGCACTTAGAGCATTTGACAAGATTTTTACAAAATGCCTACATGATTCCTGCAGGAAAGGTCTTGCAGGAATGCTGCATAAAACTGCGTAACATGTAATACATGATATTCCACTGGATATGGACAGATTCCTGCAAGGATTTTTCTGCTGGAGTTAAAATTCATTGTATGGAGTTCCAGGAGCTAGTTTTTGTATTTTTTTCAACTCACCATATATTGTCAGACGGAATTGTGCATCAGATATACTCTAATCCTACAGTTGTATCCCATCATTAGCATTATAGATTGTGGAAATAATTTTATTGTAGTTCTGAAGTCATCTGGTAATATTCCTTGAAGGAAACATTTCAGACAGGGTTTATGCTGTCAGTATAAATACACTTGTATATTTTACAGTATTGAGTGTATACATTACAGTACAGGGTCATTAAATGGGTAGACTATATTCCATGCATAGACATTTTTCAGGTTTTGCAATTTGTCTTTAGGAACCTACTACAACCAAGGTGAGTGGAGAAAACATTTTAGCTTGCATTTTCAGTGAACTGTCCCTTTTAGATTAAATGGACGGTCACGGACACTTGAGCATCTTTTGCTTTCACATGAACATTGCTTCCTGATAACAGTCCATCAAGCAAGTTGTCTGGAGGTCTCCTTTGTTGTGTCCTAAAAACACAGTTAGTGGGAGGAGTAAGGGGAGGACTGTGCAACGTTTTAGCACACAATTTCATGTTGGTTTGCACGAAGAGGCCAGCCAGGCATTTCAAGTGGAGAAGCAAATAGAGCAGACCGCTGAGAGGGCAGTATTGTTGAGGAGACAGCAGCATAATGACCAGGAGGACAAGATGACATCAAGCGTCCTCAGGAGGATCTGATATAGAGGCATGACTGATCACCTGTAAAGAGAGAACCAGTGGTACAAGACGGGGGAAAAACACAAACAAAAGAGTAATTAGCCTCATAAGTAGTAAAGAATATACCGTCATTTCACTGTACAGTCAGTTGAGTGCCAAGGCTAAAGGGGGAAACTTTTATTTGATCTTTTACGATGTAGAATCTTCAGTTCAGTTGTCCTGTTATTATTTTAAAAAATATCCTCTACCCACACCTAGAATCAACAGTCAGAATTTGCTCCTCTCTGACTTGCCTGGTAAAAGAAAAGTTAAATAAAACATGAAAGTTAATAAAAATGTACTTTACACCAAGGTACCTATCGAAAGAATGTTTGCAGGAGTTTATAACATATTATAAACAGTTTTTAGACTGTTTATTCTTTAAATGTAAGGTTTCTAAATAGTTTATAGCCAGTTGAAGGTATAAATGTCTAATAAACTATACTATACCCAACAGCTGGACTGTCGCTTTGGGGCTTGTCAAATAATATACATCAAGCCATGCTGCGATGAACTTTGTAAAGGCATTACAATTGTGCAGTCAAATGAATTCATATTTTAGCTGCTATAAAAAAGGCAAAGATAATGACTTCCACACACTAGTCATAACTTTATTGTTAATAAAACAATGAGTGGAAGTGCATTATTTGTTAAAGATGCAAATACAATTGCTAGTGTGGATGTAAACAAATTGGTCACTTCCTCACAGCATTAAGCTGTATAAGGCTACAGCTCCATACATCATGTGCAAAGTTGGGTCAGCTTCAGCCAATTGTCTGATTTTTCATGGTCTTCTGTCACCCACAAGATGTGCTGTAAAAACAACACATTTTGGCAATGCTTCTTAAGTCCAATAAGACTTGGTGCACCTAAATTCACCATCTATAGGGAAAGTATAGGGATTAGCCTAAAAGTCACCCTACACACCCAAAGAACAAATATGACAAGGCATATGACAATAATGCAGCCAAATCACATTCGATATTAAAGGTTGAAAAATATATGTCTGCTTTATATTGTGTGGTGTAATTAATTATATTGCCTGACCTTCGATCCCTTCAGTTAATGCTATATGGCTAAACGGATAAAAGCCACGTGAAAGCCTAATGAGATGAATAACATACACATCTCATTGATATTCTGCTCCGTTTTTCCTCTTGTTGAGTCCTGAAACAATTTAAAAGTTTTCTACACCATAACATAATGCCTAGTATTGAATGTGCTTTGAAACTACATTAGACCAGTCGGTGCTGTGTGGATAAAACAACTAAATGTCCTTCCTGGCATAGGGGGAGTATAACATGGACAGCAGAAAACACTTGATACAAATAACATCTATTTGCCAATATGCAGGAGTGATACTATTCTCAACTACACTTTTATTTCACATGACTGTGAGACCAAAATAGTATATTTATCAACGACAGACAAACTCTATAATAAAATAACTGTTACTTTTTTCATTATTCAAGAGCCAAAACAGTCATCTTGGTATAATTTTCCCAATTTTTCACTAACATTGTCACTTTGTATAATTTCCATGTTTTTCCTCATGAATTGTAGGTATAAGTATTGATGTGGATCTCCATTGGTTCCAGTTACTTTACATACCATTACATATCTGCAAAGGGGTGAATTGTGAACAGATCACAGATGTACTCCTTTTCTGTTTATGGAGACCACGTTAATACAGATGTTGCACAACTTAATAAGCATATCAGAGCTGATGTCAACAATTACTGCAACAAATATATGAAGTAAAAATGCTAAATGTAGTGCTAAACACATGCTTTAACTTTAATATTTTCTTTATCAGAGTTTGAAATGTCCTCTAAGAAAGGTATACTGTAGGACTCTTGATATAACGATTGTACCATAATTAACTTCATTATAATCCTATAGTGTACATTATATTATGCAGGTAAGTAACTATAATATACAAACTAGGTATTCCAAAACAAAACGTTTAACATAAAACACAAAACAATGTGAAGAAAATGACACATCAGGGATCAAGTGATTTTTAACTCTTCAAAGAGAATGCACGTTATTTAGCTAACACTTTGCTCAGTGAAGGAGAACAAGAACAGACCAAGCAAGGTTTGCAGCAGGGACATATCGCTCTGTGAAATAAATAAAGTAAGAATCTACACGTAATAAACTCCAGAGTCACTAAAACAGACTCTGTCTCCAACAGCTTTGTTTACATGCTCTCACTCTTGTTTACGTGCTCTCACTCTTGTTTACGTGCTCTCACTCTTGTTTACGTGCTCTCATTCATGGGATAGGAATGCTACTGAGTGTCAGAACTGCAACACTGACTACAAAGACCTTTAGCAGACCAAGTACACATGGCACTGTCCTCGCAGTGGTGTTAACATGTTTTCCTTCGTCTTGTTCCTAATTACTCAGCTAAAAAAATGTAAAGATCCAGATTTAAACAAACCAAAAAAAAGCAGCAAGAAAATGTTATTTTAAGAGAGGGCAAATGTCCACATACCATCTGGGTTCAATTCTTAATGTAACGAATGCAGCAGATTGAATGCATTAGTATCAGTAAGCAACGATACGTTACAACGCTATAATAACTGTTACTTCCTCTACCATTTCTCTCAATTTATTTTCAAAATCTCGATATAATACAATCGTTCACCAAAAATATTTTTTTGCAAAAATATGAATATCTAAATACATTGATATTTCATAGAGCACGCAGTTATGTGTTATATCTCGACAAATTGTAAATTGCACTATTCCATAGCTTCAGATCGTTTGGGTTTTAGATCCAACAACCATAAAAGGTCCAACAACCATGAAAAGATCCCACAACCATAAAAAGTAATGTTACCTTGCAAATCACAACAAGATTCGAAAGATATATTGAAAAGTACACTCTGGAGTCAACTCGAGTTTGTAGTAATGATTATGATACGAAATCGTGATTTAATGTACTTTGAACGAATCTTTAAACTGAAAATGTATGATAGGCCTACTGACAGACACATTTCCATTAGCGAAGAATGTAGGCCTAAAATAATTTCTTAACAATTCCAAATGTTGTAAATTATAGTATTAGTCAATGTATATTACTCACAGAATAATCACATGCATGAGGACACCAAAACCAATCAGGAATGTTTAATCCGTACTCAATTCCCAATCCATGCAGGATATTTTACTTGATCATTCTCAAATGTTAAATGAAATTGTGATGTTTGCAGACAACTCCGTAATAGTTGCGAAAATATTCTACATTATTCACAGATTTAACATGAGATTAAACATTAAGCTAATTTCATGCAAAAAAATATTTTATTATTGACACCTATATTTTTTGCAATCTATTAGCATCATTTCGTCCATCAAGCGACATTAATTGTGGTTGAATGAAAACTCGTGCAGAAGAAAAAGGTCTTCAAGAGGCCTGTCAGATACTTGCTCCACTTGGGAGGACCTTTAACCTACTTAGCGGCAGGCCTGCAATGTTTCAAGTAGTGCAACTGGAAGATATGCACCTGCTTTATCGCACAAAATGGTTTCCAGTGAAAAAGGAAAGAGGTTGGCTGTATTGCAATCCTGAGTGCAGGTATGGGATCTGTAGCATTACCCATCCAGTTCTCACATTTTAACCCGCCCTTCTTATAAAAAGTATTGTAACATTCACAAACTGTAGTAGGTGTCTTAACTTTATGGCAATAAGTTGTTCGAAAGTTTCAGATATAAATCTACAAGATAGGTCTACTAGGAAAATATGCAAACTCAATATTATCTTTTATAGAATTTAATTCATGATATTGGGAGTTCAAGAATATTTAGTTATTGTAGTTATTATACAATCTAGCAAGAAACTATTTTAAGACTCTACGAGTCAAAACACACCTTTAAGATATTCACATAAAATAACACACATGCTAATTCCAGTAAATGTTTATGTATATTAAATGAACATAACAGCAAAAATGACATCACAATAGTAAGAAACATTGTTGCTATAGACCAATGGAGTTTGGTTATAAGAATATAAAGAAGACTTTAGAAACAGGAGCATTGTTAGACCTTTCCAACTTAGTAATAATCACTGAATTTTAACATTTATTCTTGGATTTCATTCGTTGTTTTTTACACACGTTATGTTGTATACGCTATTTCCATAAGAACAAGCGAATGAGTTTTTTCAGAAACAACCTATGTAGTATGTTTTATATTGAGATATAAAAAATAATATCGTGCCAGTATAATTTGAAAGTATAATTTATGCATATAATATGCATGTGAGATATCACTCAGTCAAACCATGTTTACACCTGTCTAAGGATGTGAGTTTATCTATTTATATACATTAAAATCCTTCTTCAAGTGTGTGAAGGGGCAAACAGGAAACTTCAGTCGTCCAACAATTAGTTACTTGGCCGAGAAGACAGGCCTAAAATAAGACAAACATATGCAAATTACTGCAAGATTAATAGATGTAAATTAATTTTAATTGCTAAACAAAGCTGATCACATGTACGCTGCACTTCGACCTTCTTCAATTGATTTGGCCAGGCCCTTTGGTATAATTAGCACCTTGAAGTTACAATGTTCGACATTGCTGTCTGGAACACAGATTTGGTAGGTTTTAAGAATATAACAGAATACCCAATAAGACAAAATGCGTAATGGAGCAGAAAACATTGTAAAACATTAGCAAAATCCTTGTGAGACAAATTAATAATGTAAGTTCTAATCCTCGGATAGTTTCCCCTTAACCATCCGTTAAGACCTATCTTTTAGGGAATTTCAAACATCGTACACCTTAAAAATGCTACGACATTTGACATCAGACTACCAACATGGGCCATTGAGTAGCAGTGCAATGTATGTCTCGTCTATTGATTCCCATGCCGCGATCACTTTGTTCTGCCGGTGTCTTTGAGGTTCATGGCGGGTCAGGACCCCAGGTCTTACACCGAGCCCGCCAGTCCTTTACTGATCTTTCCAAATATATCTCAGGTTATTGAGCCAGCATGCAGTGATAGGGAAAGCACTTCAGCGACAACGCGGTCTGGTCCATCTGTTAGGTTGTGGCTGTACTGCAGTCAGTGTACGTGTGTGGGGGAGGGGCTGTTTTGAATATAAAGGCATCGCCCATTTATGATTAAATCGCCGAAAAAGGCTTTGGTTTAAATGTTTGACAAGAATGAACAATTACTTAATGAAAATAACAGATCAAAAACACTGACATCAGTGCGCCCAACAATGTGGAAACAGTCCGTAGCTACATGTTAGCCTAGCCATCCGGCCGAATGCATGTTTCTGATGTCTGGGTGAGACAAGGGCTGTAAGCTGTTATACTGACCATTCAATTTCTGACACTTAACACAAAAGCAAGATATGTGTCCTTGAAATAAATGCTATGAAGTGTTTCTTCAAATACTTGCATTATCAGTAAAGTTGGTGGATATTAAAGCTCTAGATATAGCCAAGGCCCTAGGCTATACGTAGAGCAACTGCATCTAGGAGGTAAACTATTGATCGCGCCATAGGGTCATATACACAATTTAATTATAATAAGGCCTAAATTAACGACATTATTCAGTCATAAGACTTTCTGGCCTATATAAACAGCATTACTCCCTGAGAATTTTTGATATTAGCTAATAGTTTCAGGAAATTATTACGTCTGCATTTACTGTATCAAAACTGAGCGACAATAAATAAGAAAGATTTTTTCTGTTATTTTTATTATTATTTTCGTTTGTCTGTATTGAGAAAAGCACAATTACTTTTAACAAGGTGCTCAATATTTAGAATAAAAAATAAAGATATTTTAGAGAACATGCGGGTTAACGCATAGAAAAAACTGCATAACCTTTTCATCTTTGAAGGACATTACTACACGACTTCACTGTGGGACAAGATACAGGGATAGCAATAAATAAATTGTGTTCTGTGCATGTGCATATTTTATCAAAATGTATATTTCTGTTTTAAAACTTAATTAAATGTAATTTTTTCTTCAAGGTCTGAGAATAAAAATCTGAGTGAACGCCTTAGAGGTATTTGAAAAATAATTTGAATATATTTATACTTTTTGAAGTTATCAATCTGTAGGTTACTTATCATGCATTAGAAATTTCAGTCGTAAAATCGATTTTACATATTTTCAATATCAATAGCAATTAGGCTACAATCACAACAGACAAGCCCACTAGGCTTCATTGGCATATTGTGAAACAGAAAAGTCTTTAGGTGACCTAGAAGTGGCAGTTCGGTGTCTACTACTTTGAAAACCTGTACAAATAAACCTACTCAAATATAAATCTCACAAACCTTCAGGAGGTCTAGTATTTCCTTTGACGTCCAAATATCTTGCTGTCGAAGAGATGGCTGTTATTATTTCATGTTCATTAGCTCTGCTAGTTTAAATGTGCAAGACAAGTGTATACATCAAAACTATTACTCTAAGCTGTGCCGCCAACCTGCGCCGGTTATTTGTGCATTTCCAGTGTGGTGGGTCTCTGGACCCCGGTCGTGCTCTCTGACTCAGTAATCCAGAAGGTTAGAGGTTTGCCTCATTTACATAACGTTAGAGGTGCTTTGACTGTGGCCTACCTTTCCCATGTACCCAAAAAGCCATTTCGAGCCCCAACTTACGCAAAAGCGTGGACGTGGCTTAAATAGAGACGGTTAATTTGGCGGTCTGCTGCAGGTAAGATAACACATTGTTTTTCATCCATATAGATCGTGCTAATTAGTATATTGATTAAAGCAAGTTAATGTAATGTTAGTTAAGCTTTAATATGAAAGTAAAATGGCAAGAAACTTTTCAAACGAATTAAATGCACGATAAAATAATGTATATGATATTTACTGTGAAGTGAGGTCAACTTTATGCATTGTACTACGGAGGTTTGAGTACCATATATTGGCTTCTCTTGTTTTATGCTTTATAACCTATACAAAGTGCACCCACTATATTGGAATACGCCGAAATGTGATGAGAAATGTTTGCGAGTAGTCTAATTGAAGGATGCAAGTGGCCACGTAAATATTTACTGAATTAAATTGCATGAGAAAAGTGATGTATTACTCAAGCTGAACAACATAAACGGATATTGGTGTTGCGCTTCCTGTAATTGATGGATGACCTTGTCGCATCTTCATTTGCACGATTAAGATAGGTCTAGGCTATTGCTGACGTGTCACACTAAATCATATCATGGTATGAGTTTACACCTATATTTTCCCTGCTCAACAAAGGGAAATACGGCACCCTCGGGGGGAGCATAACATTGGTGATTTTGTCTTATGACGTTCATTGGTTTTAGCAACTTTTGGTCGTCCTTAATTACATTTTGGCACAGAATGTGAGATGCACCTGAGCGCAAAGCCTTACAAATTGAATAAAGAAGTGAACATTAATACCCATGAAGTAAATACAGGCAGTTGATTTATCAGTGAATTAGTGGCAATGTCTGCGTTTTAGCTAACTTTGTGAGCTCAATTTGTCAAGTTACATAACAGTAGCTTGAAAGTCAAAATCATCACAATAATCGACATATTTGTGTACCACTACATTACAATTGTGTTCCACTGATTTAAAGTTGTATTACTCAAATATTTTATTTAAAGGTATTTGCCGTATACCTATTTTTATTAAACGAAGATCAGGCTCCTTCATCTGACGAAGAGCTTAAAATTAACAGAGAAATGGTGGTTAACTAATAATAGGCTGATAATAACAACAATAATAATTACCATGGTACTGTTACTACTACTGTTATTATTACAACAAATAACAATAGTCTAGAAATACTTTCACATTTCATTAAAACATTTTATCGATTGAAACGCTCTTTTCTGGTGTGTCTTACATAAAGATCTGGGTCTGTAAGTACATAGAGATTAAAATGTTCAGTCAAGCACTGGTCTTATGCTCACACCGACAAGCATAACCCAAGTGTCCACGTTGCCCCAGGTTGATTAAAGTTGAGTCAGGTGGCTGAGTGCCAGCATAAGATGTAGTTGCGTTCTTCAGTTGCCATTGAGGGAATTCCTATGACACCATTTTCACTTTTATCCGTACTTTCTTTGAAATCTATCAACTAAAAATTCACACACAAATTAATTGATTACTATTACATTCAAGCACTTTCGAAAGTATTGTTTTCACCATTCGGGCATATTTAAGTAATTTTGTTATGACAGGATATCCAAGAACACAAGTGGAAACATGTAGCATAACTTGGGTAATTGGGTATTTATAAATATTCTATTTATGTAATGTCGATATGCTGTTTGTAAATAACTGAAAGTAATATACTCACATTAGGATCTGTCTTCCTTTTCCCCTCTCAAGATTTTGTTACTTTCAGTTAATTTGGAAGAGCCACTCTCTGGTGAAAGAAAATAATTCTTAAGACGCATAAATTAGGTGGTCATACAATTCTGGAGACCTATTGTACTCTTTGGCGATGCTCCGTGGCGCTTATGTCTGGCCAAAGTGTCCTCAAAGTTTCTAGGAAGTATGGAATTCCCTATTGAGGCAGAACAACATTACAATATCCTGCTCAAATATCATGGGCTTAGCTGTTGTGTAGAACTTTTTTATGGAAAGAGGTCGACAAATAATGCCTCATTCCATAAATATGTTGATGTTAGAAAAAGAAATACAAACATTAGACTTGGCAGAATGTTTACCTTAATACGAAACTAACAACATTGTCCCTATCTTCCTAAAATGTCAATGATGACTATTGTTTTCTCTTTTAGGACGTTGCTCCGCCCCCTGTGTTTGTCGTAAACCTGGCTCCTGGCTACAATAAACCCAAGCTAAGAGCGCCCTGGGCTCGCCTCCTTCTCCAAGGCGATCAATCGGATCTCGGGCGTACTACAAGCACTCTCTTACGTAGCCATCCACAAGGAGAGAGCTGATACAACAACACAGTTGATCTGCTCAACAAAATCTACCTGCTTTCTGAACCATGTCGTTGAGCCCAAAGCATACAACGCCTTTCTCAGTGACTGATATTTTGAGTCCTATCGAAGAGACCTACAAGAAGTTTAGTGGCATGGACGGCGCAGGGAACCTAACCTCTCCACTGGGAGCTTACCGACAGCCTCAGGTGTCCCAGACTGGCATGCAACAGCACTCCATGGGCCACAACGCTACCGTGGCGACCACTTACCACATGCCACACACTGTTTCCCAGTTCTCGCACAGCGCCATGGGGGGATACTGCAATGGGAGCATTGGCAACATGGGAGACCTTCCATCGTACCAAGAAACAATGAGAAATAGCGCAGCAGCAACAGGGTGGTATGGAGCAAACACGGATCCAAGATATTCAACAAGTAAGTAGGATTTTATATTTTGGTTAATTTGTATTGTTTTGTGACTTTTATTCTACTGTCGTCACTTCTCAAACAAACTTAAACTTTAATGCAGACGGATTATAAATGCAATGGTATTGTGTGTATTATTCATTACATATTTATTATAATAATTATAATGCAATTATTTGGTAATTAATTGTTCGTGCCATTGTACAAAGAAATTGGCTAAAGGAGCAGAGTATCCCAACCTAGATTTGGCAAATTACGCACAACATACAGCCAATGGCCAAATTAATTTTGGTAAATAAATCGACCAATTTGCAATGCTGAATATTCAATGTGCGTATATGTATGTATATTTTTAAGTTTCTAGATTCATGGGACCTTCCACAGGTATGAACATGACTGGAATGGGGGCCCTAACGGGCATGGGGGACGCATCCAAGTCCATGCCTCCACTGCACGCAGCGCCCAGGAGGAAACGAAGGGTACTCTTCTCCCAGGCTCAGGTGTACGAGCTGGAGAGGAGATTCAAACAACAGAAATACCTCTCTGCGCCAGAGCGGGAACACCTGGCCAGTATGATACACCTGACGCCAACCCAGGTCAAGATCTGGTTCCAGAATCACAGGTACAAAATGAAGCGACAGGCAAAAGACAAAGCCGCGCAGCAGCTGCAGCAGGACAGCAACCTGTGTCAGCAACAACAGTCTCCTAGGCGCGTGGCCGTGCCTGTTCTGGTAAAGGACGGTAAACCATGTCAGAACGGCTCCAACACGCCAACGCCAAACCAGCAGCAGGTACAGCAGCAACAGCAGCAGCAACAACAGAACGGCTCTGGGGTCGGGCTCACAAATTCCAATAATTTAATCAATCAGCATCAAAACCAGCAGGTCAACTCCTTAGTTCAGGCCCAAGACCTGGAAGAGATGTCCCCTAGCCCTCCTTCACTCCACGGTCAAATTAACATGGCGCAGATAGACACTTCTGCTATAGACTACACCAATAACATGGTCAGCTCCAACCTCCTGTACGGCAGAACGTGGTAGGACCTACTGTCATTTTACATTTTTATATGTTAACCTGCGGATGAGGAGAAAATGAAACATATATCATGTTGATATACACAACTGTGCGCAAATGGAGTCCTTGGTGCCTGAGAGGACAACGCGCTAATGCGCATCAGCTGTTAGGGCACGTTTTCTTGACATTTTTAAGAGGGAGACTATTTTTGAACGTTACACGAAATGGCTGCCCTTGAAACAGATTGTGTCGTTTCTGGACCTTTTATAATCAATGTGATGGACTTCCTCATGATGTTAACGTAGTCTATGTTGTTGAACAGGAATGCTCCTCCACAGTAGGGGGAATGGAGGAAGGGAAATAAAGGTGGGATCAGGTATGGACTCTAATACTTAACCACCACTCCTTTGCGGTGCAACCTGGTATTTTATGCTATTAATATTGTAAACTAATGTTTTGATTTAGACTTAATGAAAGTAGGAACTGTATATTTCGCTAACACACGATTATGCGTTTACCTGTAATACTTGTTTTAAATCGACTTTTTTGTTTTCTTTATTGTTTTGTAAGTTAAAACGTACAAATGCGTGATGGCTGCTGTATATGTTTCAAACCCATTGAACGTTAACAATAAATCACTTGAAGTGCGAGATATTCCTGGCAAATTAATTTTTATAAGGATCTGGTTGGAGTGCGTTTTCATTATTGTGTGATTGAGACCAAATTGAGTTGGAAAGCAAGGTCGATGGGGTTTCCTGCATAGGGAAGGCAGCATTGTTCACTGGGGTTGATGTTGAATCATTGCGGATGCTGCAGGCTCACCAGGACGGATAAGAAGTATACCTTTATTCAACATATTAGCAACAGTCGTAGGATAACATAGAGATTAAGCACGTTTGACACAGCCTTATTATTGTTTATTCATGTTATAATTTAACAATCCAATTCAAAAGCTATACGAATGGACAGATCGACACAATTAAAAGCTATTTTTAAATATAGTCATCAGTAAAAAAGCTAAATAACCTCTGCAATAATCAATAATAGAATACAATAAACGTACATTTCAATCAGTAGACATATGCACTAAACTGCGCCATTATTATTATTATTATTGTTGCGGCACAAGCATCATTTGAAGGAAACGCTTCCCATTACGCGTTTATATTCTGATATGTACGTAGGCCTACTCTGTATATTTATATTTTCAGAGCCATTTGGGATTTAATATAGCTATATATGTACGAATTATATTGTACTGTGTTAATGCAATTAAAATAGTTGTGGGGCAATTGTAAGTTTATAGAATATATTTAGAATGAAAGGCACAAGTTTAAATCGTTCACTATATTACTATATTTAATAAAAGGAGCTGCTAGTCAGTATAAATAAACTACTTGGATATGTTTATAATAACGATAATGGGATTCTACAAATACAAAATAAAATGCTGTGAAGTACCTGATCAAACTGAGCTCCATTTCTGACAGTTGAATTAGGAAATATTCTACCATTAAAACTAACTTGAAAATATACCTATGAAAGGCTTTACCATAGGAATACAAAAAAGGAAATTGCAATGTCTTTCTGTGTTGTGCTCAGTAGGTATAGCCATACCGTTTCAGTGTAGAATTGCACATAAATTAAATAGCTTACTGCTATACAAAAAAAATATATAGAAATTGACATTTCACTAGTGTTTTGGCGTTGATGTTTATATCAAATTTACTGCTGTGACTATATAATCAAGGACAGACAAATGTAAGTTACTGCATGTATTTCTTTAAATGAATGCTGATTGTTGTTGTTGCACAGATTATTGACAAAGACAGTAAAGAACAAATCCTGATTTTCATTATGTTGAGGGGTCCAGCCTCATAGCATGCAAACCCAAACTGTCATTGATCAGACAATATAATATAAGCATACTGTTAAAGTGGGAATCAGTAATCGAAACAATAACAAAGTGTTTTCCCCGCCCCTGTTTCAGTTAAAAGCTGATCAACCATGCTATAGAAATGTAACCACTGCAGGTTGTAGACAGAGCTGTGGATAATGACCGTCTAGTTAATTAAAATTATAATATGAACCAAGTTTTGAGGCTGTAGATTATTAGTTTACATACAATTTTTCAATATAACATTGCAGTAAAACAAGAGGATATTTGGTGTTCTGCTTGGGTACAAAAGTTAAAAACCAGATTGCTTTTATAACTTACCTACTTCAATAATCAGTGGATTCATACTTGTATTGGTCAAAAAATGTAACAACTCCAGATTGTCCCTTTAAGTGGCTACCTCTTAAATATTTGTATAGCACTGTCCAAAACATACATTTCAACTTGTCACCTGTCTCTCCCTCTAGTCTGTCTGGTCTTCACCATAATTACAGGACATGATAACAGGCCATTACTAAAATCACATTTAAACATTTGCCATTTAAAAACAATTTACAATTGATCATCTCATTAATAGGCATGATAACACCTATTGTTGTCTCTACATACTCTAAATGAAGAATCTGAAAGACAGACCTTATTACAGCATCTACCTTATAGCTGTATGTACATCCCAAATACACTGCTGGTTGGGGAGTAAAAAATGTATGCATTTACTGTTTAAAAGGCTATTCTAAACTTTAAATACAAAATAAGTTCCAACATTAAAGCTAGATTCCGCAATTTAAAGAATAAGAAAGTAGACACGCCTTCTGTGTTTTTTACAAACATTTTTGGATATTGTCCTGGAAATTTTTTTATACTTTTAAATTGATGGACATGGCTCTGAAAGCAAAGACAGATCACCCAAACAAAGTTTTAACCCTGTTTTGAGGCTATACCGTTAGTATTTTTTAAATGTACTTCTGTTTTTCAATGTTCTCATGTTTCAAAATGTGCTCTTTTTAGTCAGACAATCATGTTTTCTAAAACGTTGCAATATTGTTCTGGGTATGACAGTAGAACGTTTTGCATTTGATATGTTAAATTCTTTACGAATCAATGGGTACATATTAATTTAAACGTAAAAATTATAAGTAGGAACTAAGGATTCCAGCTTTAAGGAATACATCTTCAAGCTGAATTAGCATTTTTCCATATTGTAAATGCTTCAGTTACTGTTACGGCCAACCAATGTTGTCTAAATGCTATCATCTATGACATTGCTCTGATTATTTCTCAGGTTATGGGAATGTGCGTTGAAGTGTTTTCTCCATAGTTGAGGATAAATGATGCAATGTATGATCTCATGTATGCAACATTCCAATGACATCAGTGTGCTAGAAATTTTCCATTTATTTTGATATTTAATAATCTCTTTTTAGGTGTGCGGTTCATCTCATTTTAAGTGTGCGGTTAATCTCATTTTAGGTGTGCGGTTCATCTCATTTTAAGTGTGCGGTTAATCTCATTTTAGGTGTGCGGTTCATCTCATTTTAAGTGTGCGGTTCATCTCTTTTTAGGTGTGCGGTTCATCTCTTTTTAGGTGTGCGGTTCATCTCATTTTAGGTGTGCGGTTCATCTCATTTTAAGTGTGCGGTTCATCTCTTTTTAGGTGTGCGGTTCATCTCTTTTTAGGTGTGCGGTCTGTTTCAGATTTTTTACGTTCCAATGACATATCATACGAAATGGGTGACAAAAATCAGGGATACCTTTTGGTGTATGAGAAACACTTTCACAATCACTTGCTAAATTATGATATTTCCACGGTGCATCTTTAAACAGGATACATGCTTTGCTTGTGTACACACTGAGTTACTGTGCCTATGTGTTGGTAAACCTTGAGTCTCTCCAGCCATAAACACCCAGTTATTCTACCATCCATGCAGTCATGAGCAAGATAACTAGTTGAAAATGTTATCTGAGAATGAAAATGAAGAAAACAACATACATGCAAGGTTTAACTCATCAAAAGAAATGCAGGTATGCCAGTTATGCTATGAAAGTGGGAGGATTCTTTCATGTATTCAATGCCAAATATATAACCATGAAGGATAGAGTCTTTATTTCCATACACAGCATTTCTCTGGGGCCATTCTTTTCAGTTAATTGCAGGTTACAAATGAATTCTTACCGGAGAGTAATTTGAATCTAGCTAGGGGCCTTGTCTGTGTTTTCCCCTGCATTATTCTACTTAATATGTCAGAAGGTCTGATCGTGGAGAAACGTTTTCAAGTTCTATTGATGTGTTCTTCAATTGACCATGGTGACCTAGCAACCTAGTAGGTACTAATTGGCAGAGGCTTATCCTCATTGGGCATACAGTTTACATAGAAACAAAAATACAACCTTCAAAATATATTTGCATTTACAAAACGATGGTCGGAGAAATGAAGCCTGTGGGGGAAAAATATTTAGATGTACATTATCCTACAAAAAACTTATTTTATAAAGCAGGTCATAGGATTTTCTAAGATCCCATAAGCAGCTCCCATGAGATTTTTCTTGATTTAAATACAGGACCAACAGTAACATCTCAAGTTGACAATGACTCACATACGCTTTACCAATAAACACACAATTTACAATACAGGTTACCTTATTCAGAGTCAAATCAAACTCTTTGAGGATCTTGGGCTATTAAACTGTCTACAGGAAAAAATTGTTTAATGCCATTGAGAAACAAAACATTTCAATAGGATCAGGGAATGAGCAAGGGTTGATAAAGATATGCTCATTCTCAATTCAAGGAGAATTGAAAAAGGTGTTCCAGGCATTCTCTACCCCACCCCCCATCATCTACCCTCTCACACTCTAGCTCTCGTTGCTTTTTTTGTCACCAAATCTAGTCCCGGAGTCCTGCCCCATGTGAAATGATGAGGGGACGAGCACTGCTTTTCAGAGCAGGGCAAAGGGATGCTTTGAATTGACAAGTTCTAATAGAGATTTTAATTAGTGTAATGCCCTCTCAATCTGGCATGGAGATACAATCTTTTTCTTTCCTTTGACAAACATATCCCTGCCTCATTCACAGTTGTTTGGTGTCCACATAATGAGACAATGTAATTCTATATTTATGCAGCTTAAGGGACACCAATAGCTTTCAGGATCAAAGAAGATTGTGTGACAGGAAGGAGAAACTTTTCTAATTCTAGTCATTTTCTGCTGGAAAAGTAGCCTGCAAATAATCATCCAGCAACAGAATGAAAAACATTTCAAGGAGGTCATAGGACTCAGAAAGCAATTCTCACTCTAATAGATTTCCATGAAATTAAATAAATGAAGCCACATTGCCTTTGGTTTGAAGATAACTGGACTGACTCAGTCTCTCTCTCTCTCTCTCTCTCTCTCTCTCTCACTCTCTTTTCGTGCATCACTTTCTCTCGCTCTCTTTCTGTCTCATTCTTTTTGTTTCTCGTTCCCTCTATTCTCTTCTCTCTCTCTCACACACACACACACACAGATACACACTATTTAATCACACACGCACGCACACACACACACACACACACACACACACACACACACACACACACACACACACACACACACACACACACACACACACACACACACACACACACACACACACACACACACACACACACACACCAACACACACACAGGCAATAGTATATTATAGTTTTCCAGGGCTTAAATTGTCTAATTCCATTGCTTGCTATGAATAACATTTTAGCTATATGTGGTTTTGTGAAGCCAAAGCAACCTTTTGAAGACAACTCCATTTCCCTGCTAGGGTCTGATAGATAGAGGAGAAAGTACCCAAGGGGAAGCACAGCATCCCTGATTAGAGAACCATGTCACATACTCTTCAGGGCCTGTTTGCCTCACCGTGCTGCCAGTAATCCCCCTCCAAGTTCCCTACGCGGTTTATTCAGTTGGCTCATAAGTAGTTAAAGAAACTGTTTTCAGTCGCCACTAATAACTACTGACCCAGAGTGACACAGGTCCACAATGGGTTTGTCAGGCCTGAAACGCTGAACCAAAGAAGCTGATTAGTACCTCAAGAGGTTTGAACCAAGAATCAATGGCCGGTCTGTCCCAATGCAGAGCTTCCAGTATGGCGCTGATAATGGTGGAACGCCATTAGTTATGCCTCATTAAGTCCTGTGAATCCCCTTATGGGAAATTTGGTCAGCCTGTTAAAAATCTATTACAAATGTCTGTTTCCACTGCGTTTGGCTACGCCGAAAGATGTCAGTAAACTGAAGGTTAGGCCAAGACAAACTAGTGAAGGTACCTGTGTACAAGGCAGTCATTGGTGAAAGACGTTCATTCTGATCTACATACTAAAAATCTTTATGGTATTAATAGTTTAAACATAGCAAAATGAATAACCTAACTTTCAATATCCAATCTCAAATCCCAATTGAGGATGTACCCATTAAATAAAATAAATTGCATATTGGTTTGCGTAAGTTGTGTATAAACCAATGAATGATTTGATTTCATATCCCTGGTACTGTCAGGCACAGTTTCCAAACGCTGTTTGTTTAGAATTGGTAATGCTGTAGCATTTGTGTCACAAATCTCCTGGAGGTCATAAGACTGATATACGTTTTGTTGGGAAATTAAGTTGAAATGGTAAAGTGTCTTTGCTGAGCTTCAAAATCAATTTCACATGAAATGATTGCAAGTTGTCAGATGATTTCAATTTTGTTTGCAAAAAAGTGCTAATTTCTTCCAAAAATGCAAATACAGAGCAAGACAAACTAAACCAAATCATTGATTGCTGCCATAAATGATCCACAGACTGCTTACAGGAAGGAGCCCCAAATTGAAACTAATATTTGATTTTACAATTGTAATTTGATCAACTGTCCCTTTAAGACAATAATTAGGGTTGATGATTTGATGGAAAACGTAAGGTGTGCTAAATCTGTTGGATATAAAACTAGATAGCTAACATGGCCCAGGCTGAACAAATACACACACACAACTACAACACACAAATGCTAATGCCTTGAAATCAGCATAGGGACCAGAGTAATAAATAGTAAACAGTAATTCTACTTATTATCAAACAGTATTATACATAGTGTGCTAAAATGAACCCACTCATTTCATATTACATTGTAAAAAGTAATATATTTACGAAAGATGATTGGATTTAGCATTTTTGTACTCTTACAATGTAGTCAGAATTCATGTCAAATATATTACATACTACTTTCGGTTCATATTTTAAGTGTACTAACATTGATAAAGTTGATAAGTCTGAAATAAGGGGTTCCATTTTAACACACTTAAGTATACTTATTACTATGTAAATACTACTTACATACTATTTTAATATCATTTAGTGCACTAAAGTAGAATTTAAGCGATTCCAAAATCATACAATTGAATTGTACTGCTTTTTTGGCTCGGGTATGTTAGTCATCGTAATACATTTTCAATCTATCTCAATATTCTAAATTAAATAAATTCAGGAAACATTTGAAGAATTTGCCAATATTAATCACAACGTATAAATAACGGAGAACCACCAATTCAATAAAAAATGTGAACATGTCAAACCAGAAATATAAATTTGATTATAATCTGTTTATTGGGTTTGAAATGGCAGACCATGGATGACTTTCCGGAGATGAAGACTGGATCAGACTCCTTCCCAAAAATAAAACAGGCATTTCATGAGTCAAAATGTAAACTTGTGTAGCGTTCCCTTGGCACTCTTTAACTGGCAGAAAACATCTTCTCAAAACACTGTTGCCAAGGCAATGAGCATCTTAAAGTCTGCTTCTTGTTTGTTTATAGGGGCAGCTGGGTGAGGGTTCACTGACTGGTAGTGCTGCCATGTCGTGGATGTGATCTGCATGTGTTTGTATGAAGGTGGGTGGGTGTGTAGGTGAGTGTGTGTAAGTGTGTGTGTGTGGGTGTGTGTGTGTGTGT
>JACXGJ010003388.1:0-54279 GCA_016801105.1 Esox niger
AGGTTGCACATGCACATTATCTGAGTGTGAAAAAATTCAAACACATGACACTGAGCACGAAAGTCAAGCACATACAGCAGTTCAGTAGGAAGGGACCATTGAGTCAGCATCATCACATGTACAAATACAGACAACTATTAATGTCACAGTCGAGTATATAAACTGTCTAATCACTCTACACCAGTCATTGCATTCCTAATCATTAGTGCTTAGAAGGCAAGGCCATCTTACTAGTACAGGCTAGACCTGATACAAGGCTGGTGCCCATGTGATTTATATTCAGCTGTTTACCCAAACATCTAATGACTAGAGGCCACTAGATATCAGCCCCTACCACTGAATGTCCATCACGTATATTACAATATACATTATCCGCGTTACGGTCATATGATCAATACTATCACATACTTGTTTCTGATTACACATTAGCATTTTATGTGTAACATGCATTCAGGACATTCATGGGTGGCATTATTGGAAGCTTCTAATTTTGAAATGAATTCCCCCTAAAAATGTGATTTCCGTGTGATTGTTCCTTTAGATGCATAGCATCAAGAGTCAGGGGGCAGCTGCTGTGTGAAAACCCATAATTTAACTTCAGAAGAACTGCTAATTGGCCCACAGAACACCTTTAAAATGGAGCGACTATGGATACCCCAACAAACAATTTTGACAGTATTAAACAGTGTCTTGTTTCAGTTTGTGTAAGGAAATATGCCAAAAGGTTCTAAAGATGGCACCAAAACATTGTGTTGTATTATTTGTAATAAGTTAATACACTCACATTTTTCATTTAAAGTACATTGATTATTAGAGTCTATATTCATGTGACTAGTGTCAGCCGATTTGATGCTAGAAGGACAAATTCAGCCCATTTGATGCAGGGTTCCCCTAGTTGCTTTCTAATGCAGCTGACTGTAGAGTGGGTTTGAAGCTGCGGAGGCTGAGCTACATGTGTTCCATAATACATAAGGAGCTTTCAAAACACGATATATGATTGGCTGTCATCGTTCAGTCTTTCTCTCACTCTTACTCACTCACACTCTCTCTGTCTCTCATTTTGCCTCAGGGACCTACTAGCTAGATCAACCCATAACCTCTTTGTTTCTGATAGAAAGATGATGAACCTTCTCTACTGAGCAGAAACCTACTGAAATGAATCTAATTATGCACACGTTGAAACACAATTGTTTCCGTTCGCGTTAAAACCTAAATGTGGATGCTGTCTACATTAGGCTAAAGCGAATATGACATCTATATTGATGATGATTTTGCTTTGTAATTTATGAAATGAATATTTTGCTAAGAGTTATCATGTCGTTGATTGCGTACATAGAACTCTTGTCTGGTAAACATTATATAATTCAACTATAAGGCACAAGAAGCTGTGGTATATGGCCAAAACCAGTGACCCCCGGGATGCTTTATTGTTATTATGAAATGGTTACCAAATCAATTAGCGCAGTCAAAAGTGATGTGTACGGATTCTAATAAGTTAGGTTATTTGAATCCTGAATGCTGATTGTCTGATAACCGTGGTATTTGAGACCACGGGTATGATAATCTGTGAGGCGTTGTGCCTAAGAACAGATCCTAGCTGTGGAATATTGGTCATATACCTCAACCTCTTGTGATTTATTGCTTACATATTCCATGTCTATCTGCCATTAAGCATTTAGAATTTGAACCAAGTTTATAATTCTAATGAATTTGTTATTTCTTGTCCTACAGATTAATTTCATTCCTCAGATAGTATCAAATCAAGGGAGGTCAGTTACCTTTGTTGATTAAATTAGGCAAAAGTCCCTTCTAGGAATGTTGATCTAAAGCAATATCTAGGTTAGAAGGGGCAAAGGTGGTGTTGAAATGACAGGCTTTTCTCCATTTCAGGTTTGTATGGCCAGTTTTCCCATGTTCTCCCATGTTTTCCCATGTTTTCCTATGTTTTCCCATGGCCTATTTAGAAGAAAAGCTTGTCGCCCTAAAATGGCTGGGTAGATGTTACTTGCCAGAAACCAAGAAGGATGGGGTGGGCTTACAAATGGCTGAACTGAATGATGGTTCTCACACAGTGATGTCAAAGTGTTTGTGAATTTTGTGGTCATTGTATTTCTCTGCTCTGCAGCAATTTTTTAATAGAAGCTCACTACATTTGGAATTTCAAAGAATATCCTAAGGGAAAATGCTACAGGACAAAAAGAACAATGTTTAAAAAATACAGTTAAGACCACCACCAACACAGGATCCAGCTAAAAAATATTGTCTAAGAACATTATCTAAGATGTATTTGACATTGTGCTTGGAGGACAGACCATATGGGTGGCAAGCCGGACACATAGGAAATTAATGACCAGCAAAATAATTATTTATTCTTTTGATATACAGTTGTGTTCAAAAGTTTGCATAACCTTGTAGAATTGGTAAAAGATGTGCCATATGTGTAATTTGCAAAGAAAACATGAGTGAGCAGGTAAAACACATGTCTCATGTCTTTTATTTCTTATGGGGGTTCACATTCAACTGTATGTTATAACAGAATGACTAAATCATAAAACAAAACATGGCAACAAAGAAAAAAATTAACTGACCCCTGTTCAAAAGTCTTTTTTGCATGATCAGTCATATTTTCATAATCAATGCTAGTATTTCATCATTTCTGACAGGGTATATTGTACATTAGTGACCTGGGAATGTGATTACATTGTTAAAGTATTATTCAGTAGTATAAACATTTCTAAGATTTTGTTGCCAAGTTAAGATATGTCAATGTAGTCATTAGCTAAATTAGTTTAGCCTCCCCTCGACTATACATCTTGCTAATGTTAAAATGCAAATGCAATGCAACACATGTACCTATCTAGTTAGCCTTTGTAGGCTAAGGATTCCCAGCTTAGTACTCATTCTCATTGGATAATTTACAGCCTTCAGAGGAAGCTGCATGCTCCGGTGAAGTCACAACCATATATCTGTCCTCAAATGTTCAGGGTCCATTGGCACAATGCTCTAGCTACCCCTATTGTTGGGTAGCAGTTATATCTCAATTATATTAGTAATTTAGCAGACACTACAGCAGCTACAGTAGTTGTTGCATACTGTTTTGTGTTGGCCCTCTGCAAGAATCAAACCCACAATCCAATTGATTGTCATGTTCACTTTAGCCCTAATCACACATTGAGGTTTTCAACTGAGGGCTCTTGACAATGCAAGGTAATGTTATTGAGTGTTATATAAGAAAACAGTGTGGACCTTATATATAATTTATAAGTAAAAGTATTGGAACTTACATGTAAACTGTTAAGCTGATTCAGTTCATTGTATTATGACACAATACTTTTATTGATTTAATCATGGGTGTATTTGGTTGGTAAATCTGGTTGGTTCAACACTGACCTTTGCTGGATAAGACACACAATAAAAAAACAACCCTGCTGGTGTGAGAATCTGCTCTCTCACTGGCTTTTCTTTGGTTTACTTGCTTTGGTGTCTATATCTTGTCATGAAAATACTCTACATGTCCTTACTTCTGCTTATTGATTTTCCTAGTTAATAGAAAAAACACTTAACGAACCAATTGAGTACCTGACGTTTATGATGCAGACCGATGCCATGTACCTGGAAACACTTAAAGCCCAGAGTTGGAAACAAGGTAAACACTTGGATGACCTAAATCCCAGGTGTCAAACTCATTCCATGGAGCACCGATGATCGGTGGGTTTTTGCAAATACCTTATACCTGGTTGAAAACGAAGGTCGCTAACTACTTAGGATTTACCCTCAAGTGGCTGTTTATGACTTTATTGGACACCAATTAAAAGGCAAAACACCAGAACTGCAGACACTAGGCCCTTTGTGGAATGAGTTTGACACACCTGACCTTCATGGAGAGGAAGGAGCAGGTAGGAGAGATGGCCATGAGCGCCTTTTTTAACAGCATCTTCTCATCAGTATTTGGACAGTTCGTTGATGACCATTAGACACGAGTAGCAAGAAATGTCAGATTATTAAAGCTACTGAGATACTTTTTGTTTTTAAAACACAAACTGTCGTTATTCATTTAATAGCAGCACCACTGTACCAAGAACATTGTGAATGTTTGAATAACTGTTCATTTAATTAAACCTATGGTGAAAACTATTGTTTCTATACTAGGAGTGTGTCTAGTTCTCAAACATAATGAGTACCGTTATGGATTAGAGGAACTGGGAGGATACAAATATAATCCTATTATGTAGTGTCATTATGAGAGAAAATGACTGGAATCCAGATATTCTAATGTAACTCACATTGCCCAGAATGCTAAGCGCTCAATTGAGGTTTCTGTTGTCAGAAAAGACACAGACGGCATGCTACGATTGAGCCTGCTGCTACCATTTGATTCTACCATTATTAAGTGCTGCTCTCGTCTCGTTTTCCCAGAGAGGTGCTCACACACACACACACACACACACACACACACACACACCACACACATATAACTGCTCTGGCATTAGCTTTCACCCATTTGTCTCTCAGTGCTAAACTCTCTCCATTTGTATCTCCAAATACGTTTTGAGTTAATGAATAATTTCATAGCTAGCCATCAAGCTAGTTACACAATAGCATTCTTTAAATTACAGAGTTATTTGTCTCTCACAAAAATTACTGGGAAATAATTAAACTACAACATTTATATCTATATCCACATACAAATCCACTGTACAAATACCAAATGTTTTCCAGGCAATAGATAAGAAGATAACATATCAAATGCTACAGTAAAGGCTGATTCTACCAATGTTGTGGCACAGGCTTAGTGTTAGAACAGAAACATTTCACCCCTCATTTGCAAGTGAAACAGCTTACTGTACTGTGGGCAAACTGAAAGTAGCCAGCCTCCATGCATTGTATAACACTGATATAAGGGCTATAAAAATAAGTAATGTGCATTAGCCATTGAAGCTTTTAGCAATGTGTTTAAACTATGACAAATGAGTGGATGAACATCTGTACCACACTGAGAAGCACTGTGAGTGATGGAGCAATGATGCGCAGATGAGGTATACAGTCATTTTGTAATGTGGTAAAAGTCTGGAACTTTTATGGAACAGACAAACTACCTTATAATGTTTAACCTCTAGGCAACATATCTACAAGATGTACAGTACTGTAACACTGTACATAGGACATTTGAATAATTAACACTACAGGACAAAACAAGCTATCATCCACTAACATTGAAACCCTATTTAAACTCAATAAAGGTATTTTAAATGTAAAACAGTATATCTAAATCAGAATGTTGATTGACAGAAGCTGTGGTATCTGTTAATTTACTCAGGCAATGAGGTATGAGGGGTGTAGTGTATGGCCAGTATACTGCCTTAGAGAATGTAAGAGCACTAAACGTTTGCGGATTGCCTTTAGACAACACATAGCCATATTGGCCAAATGACACAAACCTTGAAATCCTTTATATACAACAAACCCTAGATTGCTATTAGAAACTGGTTAACAATGTACCTTGAAGAGTAAAGCGATTAGTGCTTTTTGTCATACCTGTTATATACAATCTCTTCTCAACTGGTTGCTTCAAATGCTGATTGGCTGATAGCTGTGGTATGTGAGTCCACAGGGGAATGATATCTCATTACTTTTCGCTGCTCTAATTGCAATCAGTTTATTATAGCAATATCCCATGTCAATGGTTTGTGTTATAAGGCCAGTATACCGCAGCTAAGGTTTATATCGTGGCACTCTGTAATGCATCATGTCTAAGACCAGCCTTTAGCTGTAGTAATTTGACCATATCCCACAACCCCCCTTGTATCAGATGAGTACTGCCTCACTGGAGGTGAATTTGAATGTAAACTCACCAGCAGTGCAATCAGTGCAGGTGGCTTGACCTGCTAAATGGACAGCAGTGGAGGCAATGCAATAATTTCAATAGTACATCTGGGAATATTATACATTTATTAGAACTTGAGAAAAAGCATGTGGTGAATTAGCAAGGTTTCAGACCCACCTAATTTATAAAACTCGGCCACTTACATTTTATGCCTGTGTCATTCTCACACTACAGTAATAATGTACCTGATTATCACAACATCAAATAAGATTGCAACATATTTATTAAATACACCCAAGCTTTCACAATAATGTGAAAACTAAAATAATTCTAAACATGCAATTGGCCAGAGTTAGTTATTTGTTCTGAAAAAAACACAGACAGTAAATGAGCCTATTAATGGTTCTCATATTTTTCCAGCAAATTTTGTGTGTGTGTGTGTGGGGGGGGTGTATTGTCTAAAGTAGAGTAATATGCAACTAGCATATTTTTTTGAGTATTTGTTTGTAAAGCACTGTGCATGCTTGCTCCTGTGTAACTATTAAGCTGACAAAACAAACAACCAACCAGCCCATGCAAAACATGACAGGTGTAAATCTTTGTCTCAGTAGGGGGTGGGGGCACCACGAGCCGCCAGAACAGCTTCAATGCTCCTTGGCATAGATTTCATGAGCCAGTGGAACTGGGCTGGAGGGATGGAAGACCATTCTTCCAAAAGATATTCTCTCAAAATCGCTGTGATGATTTTGGTGGAGAGCGCTGTCTAACACATCGGTCAAAGACCTCCCATAGGTCTTCAGTTGGGTTGAGATCTGATGACTGCAAAGGCCATAGCATATGATTACCATCATTTTCATATTCATCAAATCGTTTAGTGCTTTCCGTGCCCCAATAATGAACCCTCTTTCAAAGTCACTTAGATCCTTTCCTTTTGCGATCTTGGTCCAAATAAAAGTAAAGTGGACCTTGCTCAGCATTTTTACACATGCCACAGAACATTATAGGACATTATTTTATTGTATCATGCAGTACCCCTGGATGGAAGCATATGCATTTGTTAGGTCTTCCACTCATTTATTCAGGGATTTCTTTAAATGTGTCATATGTGTGTATATACACAATTAATTATCAAGAAGGGACCCTAAGAGACCGCTTATGTTGTATATGCCTGGAACTGGCCCTGGTGCTATGAATTATGACTATGAGTATAACGTAACTTAGGAGAGGATAGGAGACGTCAACAGAAAAGGTGTCCATTCTAAGCCAGCTGGACAATGCCAGGACATCATGTGACAACTAAGATATTTGCAGACCAGAAGAACAAAACATCTGGAGTAAATGGCAGTAACTCTTCCAAGCAAGTTCACTGCTACAAGCTTTCCAAAAGTGTATAGTTTGTTTTAAGTTGTCTATCACCAAAGGAAAGTTTTAAATGTTGCTGACTGTACTAGCCTTTAAAGTCCACAGATAGCTGAAGTTCTCTAAATAAATCATGAATGGGATATATTCTAACTCAAAGGTATCAGTAAAGGCATTAGGTCACATATTCTAATTTTATTGCCAAAGAAAATACCGATCAGCTGGGATACTGAATGTTGTCCATGTATAAATACATACTATAGGGTTTCAATGTCTTTGGTATTATAAAACAAATTCTAGGGTATGATCACACAGTTTGGAAAAGGTTTAATGTATGTGAAAAGTGGCAAAAATAGTGTACAGCCCTGTCATGTCACTCTTTGGAGGATTAAACAAGGCTATACTTATTGGTTTGTGACTATTTTGAAAAGTGAAAGGCTTTCTCTGCATGATCATGAGTCCAGCACCTCAACCATGTCCAGAACCCAAAGCCTCAAGATTGTCTGGGGCTTGGAGTCCCACGGTATACATGCTAATGTCAGGAGTTAGAGCAGATCAAATTGTTTTCCATTGTGAATTTCACATCGCTGCGATTCAATTTTGCGGATATCGATGGAGCAACCAAAGTTTGAGTGGTACTCTCTTTGGTGTGTGTTATATTGGTTGCAGACAACACACTATAGATTATTTGTGCTCCTTTGATCCTATACTTTAAAAGCATGTTGCTCCTGGCCCTGGCTCAGCCAAGCCCACAGAGGAATGCCACACATTTTTGCTATACCCCTTCAGTCCTAAATTCATGGTTGATCAAGGGTTTCCCTTTTACGGTCACCTATCAAGAGAGGTGGTATGACTTTTTGTGCGTCCTGTCCAGAAATATATCATCTTCACCCAAGAGGTCTGGCTATGTGACCAGATCTGAGCCATAACCAGCTCTCCTCTCCCCTGTTCTGAATCTCTACCTCCAGCCTTTAAGGCTGCAAACCATCAAATCCTTCTCGCTACCCTCTCAGGGCTAGGCATCACAGGCTCTGCACACCCTTGGATTTCTAGTATTCTGCCTGACAGGCTGCTCCCACTACTGTAGATGACGTGGAGAGGACCTGTGTCTGCTCCACTAGCTCTTACTATTAGTGTTCCCCCCAGCGCTCTGTGCTAGGCCCTTTCCTCTTCTGTCTATATACCAAGTCTCTTGGGACTGTCATATCCACACATGGCCTCTCTTATCGTTAGTATACGGATGAAATTCACCTATTTTTTTGTACTTCGTCCCTTCACACACCCAGGTGGTGATATGCATTTCTGTGTGCCTGGCCAACATCTTTTCTTGGATGTTGACTCACTACCTGAGGGAGCAGAAACTCAAGCAGAGCACTCAGAAATTCACAGAACCAGTTGCAGGAGCGGAGAAACATTACTTATTAGTTTAAACTACATTGAGAGCAGAGACAGTGTTGCATTGAAACCTTGCCTGTGCCTTCTCATAATGTACCAACCCCTTCTCAAAATGCATTAGCCTTCACTTGACAGATATCTTTGTCCTCAAATATGTAATCATGTTTGAGAATTTGTTGTATACTTGTTATGGTCTGAAGGTTGTCCAGGAGGCAGTCAGGTGTTTTGCAAAGCAGAGGACCACTGGTTTGCACCTGGTGTGGGGCCAGGCAAATGTGAGAGGTGGATAATACGTATCATTTCTCGTTGACAATACATGCTGTAAGCAGTGTTATTTCAGTTCTGTGCATGTGAACATCTATTTAGTAAATTCATGGGTTACGTAAAACAGGAAAACTTTTTAAAATGGATAACGAGATATTTTAACATGTTTAAGAACTTGTTAACCATTACTGTGGTTTCAGAAAATAATTACTGTTAGATCGCCAATCTACTCACACTGTCTAATCTACTAAAATGTATTGCTTATGCCTGCAAGTCTATATTGGGGGAGCTCTCTGGGTTTTCCTCTACTGATGGGAATTTCGACTCTTTCTACTGACTCGGATCTTGTCCAGACATTCAGTAAAAAGTTTGATTATTTTGAGATTTTCACAAGTCTTTTTAAGGCAAAGGCTCTGTGTATGATTTTATATGGGTTCATCATTCCAATAAAAAATCAACCACATTCATTGTTTTAGACCTACCATGTGTCCAAATATCTGTTAGAACCATGTTATTATGCTATTGTCTTGATCTAATCATCATTGCATACTTGAAAGTAAGCGTATTCTGTGGTTGGGTAGAACTCGGCTGCCTTTCGTTCAAATGAAAGAAACAACCGTTCAATTCAACAATAAAACTGGACGACTCAGTGAGCTCTGATGACTACAAAGGCCATAGCATGTTATTGACAGAATATTTAGTTCTTGAAATTTTTTGCTCACCAGCCCCTGTGAAAACTGTGGTTTTCACTCACCATTTTCACTAGTCACCAATTTGTTGTTGGGAAATTACCTTTCATTTGATTTAAGTTGAGTATGATGTCCCACATTGTAGTCGATCTTGTTCACGCTGACGATCACTTGCGTGCAAGACAACAGGCCAAACACAAATGGATCAGAATCAAACACTGTTTTACAGGTAGTGTTCATGCAAGGTGTAGGGATGTAGCTCTTAGTGTCTCTCACATTGCAGTGAGATTATAATTTCTGATATCTTTAGAGAGGACTAAAACCTTTTTAAAAGTATGTGTTTTATATATATATATATATATATATATATATATATAGATAGATAGATAGATAGATAGATAGATATACACACACTGGATGCCCATCTGTGAAGTACTTCATATAATATCTGGCTATACACTTGAGAAAGACAACTATTATTTTGTTCAATCTGTCCTGTTGTTCATGTCCACTTGAGCAGCTAATTCCCCCTACAATGTCCTCTCTAATAGCAACCAAAATATAAAAGCATTATATTTATTCTTAACAGAGGCCTATTAACATGTTACAGATTTAAGAAATATGAAATCAATCAAAAGATTAATCGCACTCATTATTATTGTTGTCTATTTCGTTGTTATGCTATTTTTTTGTCAATATAGACATGCATCAAAAACATAACAGAGCTGTACATATATTACAGCCTTCTCATGTTATTTTTCTCCATCTTGCCTTGACAACCGTGGTCACATGGTTTGTCTCCCTCTCTCAACTTCCTTCCGCTGCACTAGGCACTGTCGCTGATCAATCGTCTCCATGTTCAGATATTCATATTGTTAGTGTGTTAAATATGTTAACTGTATATTTTTAATATTGTATGTTGCATACATAGCCAAATGTTTTTTTGGTGACAGTACATACGCTAATCTGATGGTCTTTTCACCAGTCATCTTTGTTTGTCTCGCGATCTCTCTTTCAATCTGTAATTCCAGGCTACTAGTCTCCTAAAACATACTTTTTTGCAGATTGAATGTAGTTTGAGGTTATTTCGTAAAAAAATAATATTTGGACTTGCTTGGTTGCAAAAAAAAAGTATCCACTTGTTTTTCTGACTTTACACATTTTAGCGATGTCAGGATCTGTGTGGTCCTGTATGCAAAGTTGCCAGATATCATTGTCAATAAATTGCTTTCTCCTGCAGACTCCGGAGAAAATCGACCTGCCCAAGCCGGTTGAAAAATCCCAATTGTCTCCAAAAAAAACCCCCCCTGGCAACTCTGCCAATATGGAAAAATATAGGTATTTTTTATAAAAGCAAAATGGTTTTACCATGCCAACACAAAATGGCGGTCCGAGATTTTGGGAAGCGTGTCGCTTTTGAATTTTTGAATGCTTGAAAAACCCTGTGTATAGACATAGAAATCCACCCGCCAAAGTGGCTAGTAAGAGATACTCAGTTACAGACATTTCTATGATGTTCCTGTCTTGATCTATTTTTCTCTGCGAATGCACATAGAAGTTGATCAGAGCTGGAGGACTGGGTATGAAGTAAGTGAACATGTTGTAGAAATCCGCTGTGATACAATGAACGTGAGAGAAAGTAGGCTTGAGAAACTTAACACAACACAGATATACTGACTAACTCTGAGCAAAGGAGTATAGATAGGACCTGTTGCCTGATACTGATGGGCCCCACACATCCTGTCCATACCTCCTGCTAGGAGTTGAACAAGTGACTGTCACAGGCTTGAAGGAAAGGACCATTGACCATAGGCTGGAACATCCCATACAAGGGTCATTTGTAAGATAGACTTTCTTATTGGAGGATATTTGGCTGGTTTTGACCATTGGCTGCCTCCCTTGTATTTTGGTATAAGTATTGCGTGTCTTTCTGTATTCATTGGAGAGAGAGAAACTATGTACTGTTAACATCGACGTCTCATGCTGAATAAAGATGGCTCGCCCCTGACTTTCTGGTTGCATACGTTTTGTTCATGGATATCATAAGGAACCGAAAATAACAAACGATACAGTTGAACGAGTCACTAGAAAAAAGGACTTGTGAGTACCGAGTCACTAAAAAGATTCATTCAAAACGAACAAATCGTTTGCAAACTCCACCACATTATTTTCCTTATTCATGATAAAGTCACAGTTTAGGAAACACTATGCAGAGAATTTCATTTTACCTCCCCCTTCAGGTATATCATTTTCAAGATTTTCTTTTTCATATTAGCAACTATTTCGTGAATTCATAACATTTTACAAATCACTTAATATTTGTGTTAGGAAAAATGCTAATTAAGTTTGAAGTTCTAGCTAGCAGAAATGCCAAAAAGCTTGATCATGTTGCAGTACTGAAATGTGTCGCTTTGTAATTTGTATTGAGGGATCCTAAGCCAGAAATATTCTGTGATGTAAAATGAACATAATAACATAATTAGTGAATATAGTATACCCATTTGTATTTTAAATATTGGATATTATATAATTCAGATGATTGTGAAGTCACATTTTAATTATGTGTGCATTTCAAGATAATTTCATAGATTGATTATTGTATGTATTGGATATTTTCTACATGATAAAGTCATGGTTGAGGAAATACTACACAGAGTGGCCTATTTGATTTTATATTATCTCCCCTTTCAGGGGTATTACCCAAACTGTCAGGGGAGGAAGCTAAGCTGTCAATAACAGCACAGTCTGTGGATCATAGTCTTCTTTTTTAACCAAATATAACTTGCCAGATCAAGAACATAATTGGAATGTTAGCTAAACTTGTTCATGATTGAGGGTAAAATGGAGTGGGACATTGGCCGGAAAATCAGAGCTAGGTGGAGAGATATATTTCGACACTGGCATGGGAACGCCTCGGGATCCCCCCAGTCAGAGCTGGCAAAAGTAGCTCGGGAAAGGGAGGTATGAGGTCCCCTGCTGGTGCTGCTGCCCCCGCGACCTGATAACGGATAAGTGGATGAAGATGATAAGGACAAGCTAAACAGTTCCATGTCTACCCAAACCTTAACTATTTCTTATTCTAGCCCAAAAGCATTGTGTGTTTGAAAGCATTTAAGCCAATCAAAAGCATTGTTAGCTAGCTAAATACAGGGTGGCAAAGGTAGGGGTGAATTTGTAGAATGTGCAGACACATTTTCATGCAACACAGTCTGTGCTTCCATAGTGTAGTTTATATCCTTGTGTGACTGCAATTTAACTGAGTGAATTGTACATTCTGTCTGGTGGTCACACCTAGCTATCTTAGGCTAGTGTGAGAGTCAGCAATCATTGGCATCGAAGAGTTAAAGCCAATTCAAAAGTCCGTTATGGCAAGGTAATTTAACTACTCAATTCTTAATAACTACAGTTGAATTATTAGTAGGCCAATTCTAAATGTTTAACATGGAATAGTAGCTGTGATGCACCGGAACCCTGCAGTTAAACATGGGGTTTAGCTCAGAACTGCAATTATCGAAAATTGAAAAAATGTTCTGCTTGTGGAAGTTACAAGAGTGCATATTTGTTGTGTGAAATTAAATGAAAATCAATGTTTAGGTATAATCATTGACTGTCTGAATCCAGGGCCAGTTCTGGATGTTCTGCCGCCTTAGGCAAGACACAATATTTATAACCGTCGTGTAGGCTATGGGTACGTTCTTCCCGTTATTGTAGCCTACTCGCTGTGTTCGATAGCGCAAAGCGCTATAGGTTTTGTGTGTATAGAGTGTTTTGTTTGTTAACAACTGATAGTTTTTGTCTCTTAGACATGGTAGCAAGTGCTTTCAAATCTCTAAAGCTTACTTTTAACAAAGATATATCCACTAGTTAGTAGAAGCAAGATTAGCAAAATGAGTTAGGCTACTGCCTTCATCATTCATCATCTTCCTCACAAATAAAAATATATGGTCATATGCGCTAGACAAGCATTCCCTCAAAGCGTGTATTCAGTGCGGCTGGCAACATTGTTACTCATTAAAGATTATCCCTTAAACAAGACAAAGTGAACATGCTGGTTTTTCTGGCAAGAAACTTGAAGACCAGCAGGATATGCTGATTAACGGACTTTTTTTTTATATGTCTATGCCTGTATATATTCCCTTGTTATGTTGCACTCTGCGTGGGTTCTAGTTGTTATGGAATTATTAACGACAGTGTGTTAATATAGTTCTATTACGTTCCCTTTTTATGTTGCACTTTGAAAAGTCAAATCAGATTAAGCCTAATTATTATAGCTGTATTTCTGCCTAAAGCATTTTTTTTTTTTTTTTAAGAATAGGCTAGTCATGATTCATTTGTGACAATTGTATATACATTCAGTAGCGCGAGGCAGGGGGAGGGGCCAAGTGGATTTAGGGAGGGGCCTCGAGCTCCGACTTTGCGGGGAGGCCTCTGCAAAGTCACAGCCACTGTTGTATACATTATTACAATCATTTTCGTTCATGAACTTTTGTTTATCCGCTTATTATTATTTCTATAAGTATTATTATTTGCTTTTTGAATAAATATTTTTTCTTTGAAACTATGTACAACATGTTAATTTCCAAGCTGTGTGCGTTCTTGACTTTTGTTAAATTTTTAAAGCAATAAAGCACTTTGTTCACAGTTCAACTTATGTTGTCTGTTTAGCCTACATCATTTTGAATAGCATGCATCGAATGTATAATGCCCCCCACCCCAACAAAAAATTATTATTGTATTTTGTATATACAAACCCAGGTTTCCTCACCCTACCGTGGGGATACATTGCTTTTTCATCGTGGTAAGAAAAAATCCACACCGCCCCAGCTCAATTGGAATAGTTTAAGATCACACTGTAGATAACTGACTTACTGATTTTGAGTTGTAGGCCTATAAAAGTTGACATAGTTTAAGAAAATGCACTTAAAATAACTAAATTACAGTAAATGTGTGCTTTACTACAACATTGTTCTAGTTTTCCAAGGCTATAAAAGGAGTGCAGCCTTTGTTTACTTATCAGTGTGTTTTCATCAATTGAATGAAACATCTTTACTCTGGCACTGACAATTATGATACCAGCTTTCAAATACTTGCTTTTTCTGTCTTTGAGAGAATCTTAATTACATTTACTGCATTTGTCAATACTCTCTACTTTATTTCATGTCTCAACTTTTTATCCAATATATTTTGAGAAGGCAAGGAGCGGGGATGTTTCAAATCAAAGATATACAGTTGAGATTCTCCATTCGTATCCTTATACATTGTGAAAGACGATTGAAAGTTCCTTCCCTTGGGTACCAATGCACTTTCAAAAAGACACAAGGAGTCGAAGAAACAGAGACAGGGCAAGCAAGAATTTGACAGCTACTTTTAAGACATGCAACCCACTGATCAAAATAATATAAAATGTATTTTTCATTTATATTGGGACATAGGGAAGGGACACAGTGCCAGTGTTCTGGGCCCTGGAGGGCATTTATTAACAAAAAGTAGCAAAACTGAAAAATAACAAAAACCCTCTCTTTAGTCTTCCACTCACTTTAGTTCCCCAGTGGCTCTTTTTGCTCTGCCTGACGAAGCCTGATTAGGGGCAGATGGACCTTGTCAAGGTGTGGCAGCCAAGTTGCGTTTAGAGACAGCAGCAGGACTGTGTTTAAGGGCCCCCTTTTGCAGCCCTGGGCCTGGTGGTTCTCCCTGAATCGTTAGCCTAATGCTGAAAAAGGAGAGGGTGCGTTCATGACACAATATACAGCTCTGGAAAACATTTTGAGACCACCACCCTTTTCTTTCCTTTCCAAAAAAGTTGGAAAGGAAAGGTTTTGAGTGAGGAACAGAAGGGTAAATTAAACGCTCCTGTTCCTCACTCAAAATGTTCCTTTTCAACTTTTAAAAAAAGATAAGATAAAGGGGTAGTGGTCTCTTAATTTTTTTCACAGCTGTATACAGTATACATACATACATACATAGACTAACAGTCATAAAATTTGTTTTTTTATGTAAAAAGTCAAAATATTGTTGCTGTTTTTTTTTTTTTTTATGCTAATTGATTGTGTAAATAAGGGGGAGTGTTTTGTTTTACTCACTCTTCAGCCCAATCCAATACCAACCATAATAGCAGCAAAGAATACAGGGAAAGAGGGGGGAACCATCAGAAGGATGACTGAGGGGCAATCTTCCAGATCCAATTCCCCGCTTGCTCAAGGAGCCGCCCCATTTTTTGATTAAGATGCAATCATGCCCCCTTTGACAGATCCTGAATGTAAAGTACGCAACAGACCAAGATTGATGGGGAGATAAGCAAGGGCTCGGGCATGAGCCGAAAAACAACAGCAGCCACACTGCTAATGGGCAACTCTTAGAGGTGCAGATCATATTGACGCAGAGCGTGTGGTGTGCGCTAGCTTGGACGCTAGATTATTCATCCCTCAAGTCACAACACACACAAACAAGGTAGACACCAAGCCTGATGTGTTCTGCTCAGAACAATATTGATTCATGAATGTCAAATGCTCAGATTTTACTGTTGTTACTTTTGGATAATCAGGGATAGTATTCTTTGGGAAAATGTTCTCAGTGATATCTTTGTTTCTTGAATAAGTGTCACTTGGGGAGAAAGATTAATGTCAAAGGCACTTTTGAAACAATATCAGAGGATTTTTTTTTTTATCAGTACAGTTCAGCCTTATTGCTTTAATTATTTCAATCAACCTCAACTGCCATTAATCCATTTATCAGATCACAAGACTGGAACACAAATAAAGTTATAAACCCAGAATACATGTCCGTTATCAGTTAGGATCCTTTTTACCTCAAAAACAGCTTAATTATTCATGAAATGGATTCAACAGGGTTCAGGAAACATTCCAAAGGAATTTGGTTTCAATCAAATTTGATAGCATCAACCAGTCCCTGCAGATTTTCCAGCTAGATATTCAAGCTGCAAACCTCCCCTTCCAACAAAGGTGCTCGATTGGATTGAGATAATGTATACTTGGCAGTATGACATGGCGCATTGTCCTTCTGTTAGTTTCCATTTAAGAATTGTGTGCACTGAGCAGCTCAGACATCTACAAAAGTTATAACACTGAATCAAAGATGTGTCGAAATGTAACCATGTATTAATGATTTTGCTATTCTGAATTGTATTCCTGCTAAGATACTGACATCAGTGCAGCCTTTGGCTATTAAGTTTAGCTTCATGAGATGCTACTGGGGATGGAGGCAATTGCTATTTTAGTTATCTACGTCACTGTTTCAGGGTCTTAGCAAGTTAGTTATTAAATATTTGAGTCATATTATTGATGTTTTACGTGGCACATGGTTATTTGAATGTTTTTAGCACTTCCCTCCTCCCTTTGCATCCAATTCAGGTTAACATCCCTAAAAAATATTTTTTTCTAGGTACAGTTGACAGCATGATGGTAGCGAGATGATAAAACATGTGATTACCATTGTAATGCAGTGGAAAGAACACAACATTTCTGACCAAACCAATTCATCCATGCTCAATTCCAGGCCTAACCCAAACAAAGTCATTAGACATGGACAGTTTGTGGACTGTTTTAGCAACACATACAAAAACCTTTGAAGTTAATTATTTACTTGAATGTACATTGCTAGAGGATTGAGAAGTGGGCCCTTTGCGTCTAATGAAGCAGTTTATTTCATGTAGGCTAATGAGCAGATTGACTATTGACCCAAGACAAAACCCTTACCAGAACCTTAACCGCAATACCCTAAGTACTGTGTCTAAAATTAAACTAGTCCCAACTCCCAATGGGTAATGCTTAGGTTTAACCCAATTCTAAAACAATGCCCAATTGTAAATGTTTTTCTTAAACCTAGCACTTAAGCCAGCAATATTTTTTTCCTAGTGGGAACCTGCCACAAAACATTGTGGAATGAATTTTGCTGGGTTTACCGTCTTTGTGTACCGACATGTTCACAGAGATATGGATGACATTCACGATGAAAAGGCAAACTCAGGCTAAGGGACACCTGGCAAGCCCACACACAACCACACAACTTAAGTCTTTAACTATTTGAAAGATCTGAGGTTGCGAGGATCACAAAGAGAAGAGGATCTTTGTATCAAACACAGCCAAACTTTAATTAGCCCAGCACTTTCTGTTTATATTATTTTTTAAGAGGACCATATTTTGTTCACAAATAGAAGTTCATCCTGTGTACTGGACATAATGAAGCAATTTAGGGAGAAGCCCTTTCAATTTACTTTTTAAAAGGTAACTTGATGTACACTGAACAAAAATGTAAATGAAACATGAAACAATTTCAAAGATTTTGTGAGGTGAATTGAACAACTTGGCAAACGTGAAATGTTCAAAAAAGGCATGTAAACAAATGAGTGCATACAATCTGAGAGAGATATGTTTTTATGCATGTGAAAAATTTCTTGGATATTTAATTTCAGATTATGGAATACTTCCAGTAAGTGGAAAGTGTGCCCTCTTGTGTACAATAAAAAAACATTAAGCGAACCATATTTTTAAAACATTAAGGGGACACTTTAAAAAAAACATTAAGAAACCCTATTTTCTTCACTAACAATCCCTCCTGTATACTGGAATACTGGATACATTCTAAAGAAAAGATTAGAATTAGAAACTCTTGTTTGAAAGAATACATTTGTTATGTCATTTAAAAAGAACATTTTGCCACAATTAAATGGTAGCAAATGTTTGTTTTGTTTTTTTCTGGAAATTTACTTAAGTTAAAAACAGAGATAAAAAATTTAATGTAAAAAGTTATCCCAAAAATGTTTCCTTCTCTTGGCCACCTCTGACAGATGTCGGCCCCTCTGTATTAATCACTATGGCCATCATTTTGAAATCCTATACATTCCCCCAGGAGTAAGCCTTTATCTTATGAATTTCTGATATAACCTATATTACAACCCATTTGTAGCGCAATCATCAGACCGGTACATACATAACTGAAAGACCTTAATGCAAATTCCAGAAACACATAAACATTATCAGCAGCCAGGCTTTGCTTTAAGAGCTATTACTGCTAGCTAATATGCTGTATGCTTTCTGGATTACCCAATAATGACTACGCAATCACTGCAACATATCATAAGAACCATTGGCTATAAATCATACATTTAACAGTTGCTTATGGAACCTTGAAGCTGAAACATTCATCTGATTAATTAATATTTTCTATTATGAACCATCGCAGTGAAAAGATTGAATTATTTGTGGTTCGCACACGGTCCTGGTATCACTCAATTTTCTTTGAAAAAGTGTATCCACGTTTCAAGCCAAACTAATATGTGGCTTAATCATATAAGGTTTATTGTAGTTATTCGGGAACAGTGGCCCAACAGCATTTGACGCTTTAAAGTACGAGTTATAAAATACATAGCTAACTTCCATACATGAATAATCATACAACAGCACTTGACGCTTTAAAGTACGAGTTATAAAATACATAGCTAACTTCCGTACATGAATAATCATACTACAGCACTTGTGCAGCAGTATTGGGTGCAAGAAAGAGTGTTACTTCATTTGATTCCAAAAACAGATTGTGCTATCTATGATGCTATTATATACAGTATATAAAATGTCATGTCAAATCAGATAAAGGACACAAACCCAGTGGAATAAGAAGAGGGGTGGCCATCCTAATACCAGTCAGACAGTGACAGTTCAAGTATTTGCCGAACAGCAGAAAAATATAATGAGCTGAGGCAATCCTTAGGATATTATCAAAAATATATAAAAATGGTGGGACTAAAATGATTAACTTGTCCAATTAATGGAATTCAATAATTTATGTTTGTTTTTATATTTTTCTGTCAATGGGAGAAAGTTCACTTTAATTGGTGAGGGGTTTAGGTTTTGAATTTGAATCTCAAAATAAATATATATATTTTTTTAATTTCTCTGAGAAATGTGCTAAATAAGAGAAATCATTACATAGAAGACAATTTCTTCCATGTATAGAAATATTTTGAAAAGGTTAAAAGGATCTACAACATGATTTCTTGTTTTATCTGTGTTCATGATATCAGAACTCTCTTGATTCAGTTAGGGGAGCTCACACTCTTCCACAAAGTTATGCCTTTAGAGGAATAGTAGTGAGTAAAAGGTTTTGATCCCCTGCTGATTTTGTATGTTTGCCCACTGACAAAGAAATGATCAGTCTATAATTTCTATGGTAGGTTTGTTTGAACAGTGAGGGACAGAATAACAACAAAAAAATCCAGGAAAATGCATGTCAAAAATCTTATAAATTGATTTGCATTTTAATGAGTGAAAAAAGTATTTGACCACTCTGCAAAACCTGACTTAGTACTTAGTGGCAATCACATAGGTCAGACGTTGGCAATGACAGACGTTTCGGGCAGTTGGCCACCATATTTGCACCCATCCCATTCTCTTTGCAGATCTTCTCCAAGTCATTAAAGTTTTGAGGCTGACCTTCGGCAACTCGAACCTTCAGCTCCCTTCACAGATTTTCTATGGGATTATAGTCTGGAGATTGGCTAGGCAACTCCAGTGCCATAATGTGCTTCTTCTTGAGTCACTCCTTTGTTGCCTTGGCTGTGTGTTTTGGGTCAATTTCATGCTGGAATACCCATGCACGACCCATTATCAATACCCTGGCTGAGGGAAGGAGGTTCTCACCCAAGATTTGACGGTACTTGGCCTTGTCCATCATCCCGTTGATGCGGTGAAGTTGTCCTGTCACCTTAGCAGAAAAACACCCCCAAAGCATAATGTTTCCACCACCATGTTTGATGGTCGGGATGGTGTTTTTAGGGTCATAGGCAGCATTCCTCCTCCTTTTCTGACCACAACACATTCACACAGTTCTCTGAATCATTTAGATGCTCACTGGCAAATAGACTTGCCTGTACATTTGTCTTTAACAGGGAGACCTTGCAGGCACTGCAGGATTTCAGTCCTTCACAGCGTAGTGTTACCAATTGTTTTGTTGGTGACTATGGTCCCAGCTGCCCTGAGATCATTGACAAGATCCTCCCATGTACTTCTGTGCTGACACCATTCTCATGATTATTGCAACTCCACGAGGTGAGATCTTGCATGGAGCCGCAGACCGATGGAGATTGACAGTTCTATTTGCGAATAATCAACTGTTGTCACCTTCGCATCAAGCTGCTTGGCGATGGTCTTGTAGCCCATTCCAGCCTTGTGTAGGTCTACAATCTTGTCCCTGACATCCTTGGACAACTTTTTGGTCTTGGCCATGGTGAAGAGTTTGGAATCTGATTGATTGACATCTGCTGAAATACTTATTTCACAAATTAAAATGCAAATCAATTTATAAAATATTTGACATGGATTTTCCTGGATTTTGTGGTTGTTATTCTGTCCCTCACTGTTCAAATAAACATACAATTAAAATTATAGACAGATCATTACTTTTTCAGTGGGCAAACTACAAAATCCACAGGGGATCAAACACTTTTTCCTCTCACTGTACGTAGCCGCAGACCAGTGAGGGTGTCCATGCTGACCCCTGTCCACTGCCGAAAGCACCTACAATGGGCACGTGAGCATGAGAACTGGACCACAGAGCAATAGAAGAAGGTGGCCACGGCTGATGAATCACATTTCCTGATGGCATTGGCCTCTTTCAGCCGGATCATGCGCCCTGCCACAAAGCAAAAATGGTTCAAGAATGGTTTAAGGAACACCACGAAAGGTCAAGTGGAGTCCATGCATCAATGGGTAAAGGCTGTTTTGGTGGCAAACGGGGACCTACACAATATAATGCAGGTGGTCATTATGTTATGGCTGATCGGTGTATATAAAATAGTGCTCATAAGTGAGCATACCCAGGCAGAACTTATGAAGTTTTGGCATTGATTTTGAAAATATGACTGATCATGCAAAAAACTTTTATTTAAGGATAGTCATCATAGGAAGCCATTTATTAACACAGTTGTATAGCTACATTTTAAATCAAAATTCTAACAGAAATAACCAAATGGCCCTGATCAAAAGTTTACAAACCCTTGAATGTTTGCCCTTGTTACAGATACACAAGGTGACACAGGTGAAATTGGTATTTAAAGGTGAATTTCCCACACCTGTGGCTTTTTAAATTGCAATTAGTGCCTGTGTATAAATAGTCAATGAGTTTGTTAGCTCTCATGTGGATGCACTGAGCAGGCTAGATACTCAGATATGGGGAGCAGAAAATAACTGTCAAAAGACCTGTGTAACAAGGTAATGGAACTTTAGAAAGATGGAAAAAGATATAAAAAGATATCCAAAGTCTTACAAATGCCATTCAGTACTGTTCAATCACTTATTAAGAAGTGGAAATTTCAGGGATGTTTTGATGCCAAGCCAAGGTCAGGTAGAGCAAGAAAGATTTCAGCCAAAACTGCCAGATGAATTGTTCAGGATACAAAAAAAAACATACAGGTAACCTTAGGAAAAATACAGGCTGCTCTGGTTGTTTCAAGGAGCACAATATGACAATACTTGAACAAAAATTAGCTGCATGGTCGAGTTGCCGGAATAGGACCGGCTGGATAGCAAAAACATTACAAGTAGTACCTCAAGGGTAATTTGAATAAAAAATAACTATTCAGCATGACAATAGAGGAAAAGAAGGTTTCAATTCTGGCTTTACTCGCAGAGGGATACAGTGGTTTCATCCTGAAAATGTCAAAGACGGCGGTTCATAAGAACAAGGTCAAGCAACAGACATTGGGCAACACAAAGTTACAGACTGGCAGAGGTCAAAAACGACTGTCCACTGACCGAGAGGACCGTCAACTCATTCGGATGTTATTCAAACTGACGAGTCAGATTTTCAGCTTTGCCCAACATCTGGTCTAATGGTTAGACTGAAACCAGGAAAGGCCTACATGCCACAATGTCTCGCACCCTCTGTGAAATTTGGTGGAGGATCAGTGATCTCGGGATGCTTCAGCACGGCTGGAATCGAGCTGATTTGTCTTTGGGAAGGACGCATGAATTAAGTCAAGTAAAAGGTAATCCTGGAAGAACACCTGCTTCTTTCTGCTTTGACAATGTTCTCCAACACTGAGAATTGTTTTTTCCAGCAGGGCAATGCTTCATGCCACACAGTCAGGTCAATTAACGTGTGGATGGAGAACCACCAGATCAAAACCCTGTCATGGCCAGCCCAATATCCAGACCTGAAACCTATTGAAAACCTCTGGAATTTGATCCAAGAGGAAGATGGATGGTCACAAGCCATCAAAAATGCAGAGCTACTTGAAAGTTTGTGCCAGGAGTTGCATTAATTCAGCCAACAGCAATGTGACAGACTGATGGAGAGAGCAATGCATTAGTAATCAGGGTTATTCCACAAAATATTGATTTCTGAACTCTCCCTAAGTTAAAAATATTAGTACTGTGTTGTTGAATAAAGAATATGAATTGGTTTTCTTTGCAATATTTGAGGTCTGAAAACAATGCATATTTTTTTGGTTATTTTGACCAGTTGTTTTATTTGGAATTTGGGAGTAATGCTGTCAGTAGTTCATAGAATGAAACAAATATCTTCATTTTACTCAAACACATACCTATGAATGGTAAATGTATGGCCAATGTATGGTCAGTAATTCTGTCATGAGTAGGTAAACAGGAGCCAAGCACAGATTTCCAGTGCAACAAAATATGTTTTAATGAGGGAATGGAAAGCAAAGAAAAACAAGAAAATGGCGGTCAGGCAAAAGAACAGACTGGAGGCTGGTACATACTCAAAGACATATACGACGCAATGACTGACAAAGCCTAACAGAAGAGGGCAAACTAAATAGGGAGCTAATGATGATTAAACATCAAACAGGTCAAATCAATCAAAACCAAGAGGGAAAAGCTAAGGGAACACAAGCAAAAACAAAACTGAACAAACCAGATCCTTACATCAGCTTGTATATAGTCACAGAATGATTGATCTGTCAAGAGCTTGATAATGAACCTTTTATGTTACACAATGGCACCCAAAATCAAGGAAATGAAAGATCAATGGGATCAGATGTTACAATATAATGATGCTATCAGGGAGTAATTTTGCATTTAAATTATGTTTCAAACAGAGTTAACAAATACTCCCTACACCTTGCCAGTGGGGTTAGAGAGCCTCCATACATCAAACAGATTATAATTTTTATATGAATTCAAGATCAGAGGGGAAAGTGCACTGTTTAAGAAACACTTAAATTACGCATTGTGTCTAGATGAAATAAATATATTAAAGATGAAAATCTTTACATTATGTAATTTGTTGAGAACAAAATTACGTAACAAGGATCAATGGATACCAAAATCACAAACCGACTGAGGGCTGGATTCAAACCCACACCGAAAATCTACGTAAACAACTAAAATCACAGGCCGTTGCAACGTGCATTAATTTGATCATGGCTACTCAGTAGTGTGTATGGCCCCCACGTGTCTCTATGCACTCCTGACAATGTATGTACATGCTCCTGATGAGGCAGTGGATGGTGTCCTGGGTGTCTCCCAGACCTGGATCAGGGCATCAATGAGCTCCTAGACAGTCTGTGGCGCTACATGGCGGCATCGGCTCCACCAGTACATAACGTCTCAGTTCTCAAATGGATTCAGGTTTGAGGAAAGTGAAGGTCAGTCAATGGCATCAATGTCCTGCACCAGGAAGAACCCAGAGCCCACTGCACCAGCGTAAAGTCAGATGGTGGGTCTGAAGATTTCATCCCGGTACCTAACTGCAGTCAGGATACCATTGGCTAGCACATGGCGGTCTGTGCGACCCTCCAAGTATATGCCACCCCAGACCATCACTGACCCACTGCCAAACCGGTCATGCTGGATGACAGCATAACGTTCACCAATCATCTCCAGACTCTTTCACCTCTGTCACATGTGCTCAGTGTGAACCTGCTCTCATCTGTGAAGACAACTGGGCACCAATGGTGGACCTGCCAATTCTGATGTTCTCTGGAAAATGCTAATTGAGCTGCATGGTGCTGGGCTGTGAGCACAGGTCTCACTAGAGGATGTAGGGCCCTCATGCCACCCTCATATAGTCTGTTTCTGACAGTTTGGTCTGAAACATGCATACCAGTAGCCTGCTGGTGGTAATTTTATAGGGTTCTGGCAGTACTCTTCCTGTTTGTCCTCCCACAAAGGAGCAGATACCGGTCCTGCGGCTGGGTTGATGCCTTTCTACGAGCCTGTCCAGCCACCCTCGTGTAATGGCCCGATGTCTCCTGGTATTTCATCCATGCTCTTGAGACTGTTTCGGAGACAGACCAAACCATCTGGCGACGGCACTTATGGATATGCAATCCTGAAAAAGCTGGATTACACCATGCTACCATTAGCGACAAGGACATTTGTCACTAAAAACTTGAGAATAATCAGTGAGGAAGGAAGAGAGAGAGCAATTGTCTGTGGCTGCCACCTGCAAAACCATTCCCTTTCGGCAAAACAATTATCTTTTTGCCATTGATTATATTTTCAAAAAACGAAATTAGTCTTAGTAATATCCAGGATCAAGACCAGGATATTACAAAGGTGGGATTATCATTATTGTTGATTCTGCGGATCAAAATACCTGTCACATTGGGTCAGGAAGTTGTTAGCCATCTACACCAACATTAACACTGCAGATTCATAATTGGACACATTTGAAAAATGTTTAGCCTACACTACTGTTAAACATGTTGGGGTCACATGTGCTTTTCTTTCTTTTGAAAGAAAAGCACATTTCTTGTCCATTACAATAACATAAAACCTATCAGAAATACAGTGTAGACATTGTTAATGTGGTAAATGACTATTGTAGCTGGAAACTGCACATTTTCAATGGAATATCTACTTAGGCATACAGATCCCCATTATCAGCAACAATCACTGTTTGCTATTCCAAGTTTATCATTTCAAAAGGCTAATTGATCATTAGAAAACCCCTTTGCGATTGCATAAGCACTGTGGTTCTGATTAAAGAGGCAGTGAAATTGGCCTTTAGACTAGTTGACTATCTAAAGCATCAGCAATTGTGGGTTCATTTAGTTTCAAATTGGCTAGAAATAAAGAACCTCGCCAGTCAATTCTTATTCTGAGGTGTGAAGGCTATTCCATGCAATATTATTTATTTTTTTGGCCAGTCTAAGATATGGCTTTTTCTTTGCAACTCTGCCTTTAAGGCCAGCGTCCTGTAGTTGCCTCTTCGTTGTTGACTTGAGACTAATGTTTTGCATTTACCATTTCAGGAAATTGCCAGTTGAGGACCTGTGATGGCTTCTGTTTCAACATAAACAATTTCTTCATTGTATTTCTGATCAATCTGATGTTATTTTAAGGGACAAAAAAAAATGCTTTTCATCTTTCAAAAAAGGACAGTTCTAAGTCACCCCAACCTTTTGAATAGTAGTTCCTTAATTTTATACTGAAGTACATCATTATCATCAGCTTTGTAAAGGACAAGGTTGAGCAGAGGATTTTGAAATTCAATAGAGGGCCTCATATTTTTTATACGATTTGCTGGTCAAAACATATTAGCGGCCCTGATAAATTGCCGTTATTAACACATTTATAGGTCCATAATTACTTCTTCCTCTGTTCAATCAAGTTTTAGATATTTATGACTGGACAAGGAATCTTTTTTAACCCCCCTGAAAAGTCATGATTCCATACTCAAACACCAGACTAAATCGTCTTATGGGCGGCCGGAATTGGTCCACAGGCCTTAGTCTGTCCAACTCTAAGGTAGAGTATACATTTAACCCTAAAGGAATACATTTTAGCTCTAGCAGTCTTAGTAATGTGTCCCTCCATAGTACAGTATGTGTCATTTTCCAGGCCAAGTTTTGTAAAACAGTGTTAAGAATCAGGACATCAAATTTGCAGTGCAGGTTTTCTTTTTTGTGTCATACTTGATTGAGCTAGTCGGATTCCAAATGTGATATTTATTGAAAATGTATTAATGATGTGTGAGAATAATAGTGTAGTATGTACAGTAACTCAAAACAATGTTTTAACACAGTTTAAGAGCAGATCATAATAATATTGTAGAACATCCATAGACTTCAAATAAAACAATGTGAATGAAAATACTAACATGCCACACTTCAAATTGAGGATTACGATATTATTTCATAATGTATTAATTCCTGGAGCACCTGATGAAAGCCCATTTTCAACTATGTATTTGTCATTTATCAAAAGCAAGGGAGAAATTTAGACTTCATGTCTTAAGGAATACAACACCTAACAGTGATATCTTATCAGTTGAATGTCTAACATTATGTCCCTGGGGAAAACAAAGGAAATATTGCACATTAGAAAAGGAATAAGCAGACAAAGCAAAAAACCCCAATGTGCCCGTTTTCTTCCAATGTGTATGTCCATCAGGCTCCATGCTGATGTACAGCAACTGCCTAGTTATTTCCTCTGAAGACAGCAGGGCAGCAAGCATGTGATGATATCACCTAAAATCTTTAAGGTGTTTTCTTGGGGTAATGAACAAAATGCACTGCTAAACCTCTCTTACTATTAATAGACTCGATCATGCCACTGATGGTACAGTCTCTCCTGCATAACAAAAGATTAAATCAGCAGAGGACAAATTACCTCAAAATACAATGCAGAACTCGTCTGGGTAGAAAACTTAACAAATGGGTGGGAACAATCAGATTGGTGGATGGGGCAACAAAATACATTGTGTTGTATGTACAAACATACAGTATTATATACACATTGTATTGTTTGTTCACTCAGATGTTTTAGTTAAAGAAAACATTCAGTGACAATTATGCCAATATAGAGAAAATCAGAAAGGAGACAAATTCTTTTTTGCTGCAAGTATGCACATATAACGTGCTTTGAGAACATGTTCAGACCCTTTTAATATCTCCAAAATATTTATTTTTTTAATTTCATGTATAATTGATTGAACTTAAAACATTTAAGTCTAAACATGGTGCCTATAATGAAAAATCTAAAACATGCGTACCAAAATATGAATAGGTGTATACTTTCGGTAGCTCATGTGGTTGTATCGGCATTATGAACGACCTTAAGCAGCTAATCCTTGCTATGTCAATCACTTAATTCAAAGCATTGAAAAAGGAGACTCCCTAAATGATTCTCAACAAAATAAATTATACATCCTATTTAAGAAACCAATACCGGGGATCTCACAAATTCCATCACAGCTTCAAACTTATAATCAGCTCACCTTGGCCAAATAATGTAAACAAAACACACTCCAACCCAAGTCGTGGTCAAATTGCACCATACTCCCTTCATAGTGCACTAGATATGACTAAGGAGTGCACTATGAAAAGAATAGGGTGCCATTTGAGAAGCATGATTTCTTTCTCCCTCCATGTCCTAACATGTCAAGACTTGGCAACAGTGGTCAAATAAATCACACACACAGAACAGATAGGAGACTAATTACCCTTTTGAAGTGAAAAATGTGCCTACCCTCTAGCATTCACTAAGGACATGCTGTAAACATGATGTTTTATATCCCCATTAACATTTTTCATTAAAGATATGCATTTTAATTACATTCCAATTACCCTACATATAGGGGGCAACCCAGATGGTGGTCAAGTGTGCAATGAATAGGGAATAGTGTGCCATTTAAGACATTAGTATGATGTTGTTTACATTATTTAAATGAACAGTATTATAGAAATGTAAATCCAGTGGGCAGTTGGCTTTCACTTTGACTTCACTTTTCTCCTCCACTGGACCCTAAGCATCTGTTCATTATCTTCCCTAGCATTGAGCATTCTTTGTTTTCCTTGTTTAGCACCACTGAACACAGCCTACGTCATTAAACACATCACATATATCGGAGGACATCTCTGTGAGAAATGCCTCTTCGATCTCTCAGGCTCACGCTCTCTGGTAGGGCAGAGGATATGTGGAGCCAAGCGTGGCCTAACAAAACATGCGTCAATAGAGGGAAAAGGGGTTAAAAGATCCGTTGGGTGAAGCTACAGTACCATCTAAAGCAACCACCCATAGCTGTTTCCTGTTCGAGCCATCCTTTCTTTCTCACTTTATTCCTACCACTCACAGACCCCAGGGATCCAAACACACAAGACAAACACTGACATATTATTCAGTTTAATAAAAATGGCACACATGCGCACACACACACACACACACACACACACACACACACACACACACACACACATGCACGCGCAGGCGAGCGTCTAACGCCTAAGATTCCAGACAGTCTGCGATTTCAATTAAAATGTGCCTATCAATTTCCACCACTTCTCTATAGAATTTCACCTCATGGCTCCCCATACGCTTCTAAATGGCTATTTATGAGAGCAAGGAGCTGTCTGCTGGATTTAATGTCATCAGAAGGCAAGCATAAAATCAACAACAGGCTGGAATGTGAACGTGCAACAACTTAAATTATCTTCAGGTAGCGAGTATCATATGTAACAATTTTGACACTTAAAATGTCAGAAGGGCAAATATATTTTACATACATTTTTCATATATGTATGTTTTACAGACAGATACAAAGGAATTCCAAACCATTATGCCAAACACTTATCTACTGTATGTCAATACAATGGCAAGGCACTTGAATTTCACTTTTAAAGGCAAATGCAGCACACCTATTTCAACCGTTGGTTTAACAACAATTGAATGCACAGTACAGATTACCATTATTGAGATAGGTTGTCAGACCACTTGACTTAAAAGGTTGTATTTGTATCATTTATAATCCAGCCAGGCAGTCTGGTGGTGTGACCAGTTTCATCACTCTGATGAGGACAAGAGACCTTTCCTGTCATGTGGGGGTGTTATATTTCGATAGCTCTCAATGATATGCACACGAAACACACACAGTGCCTTTGGAAAGATTTAAGACTGCTTCACTTTCTGAACATTTTTGTTGTATAATAGACATAATTTATACTTAGTTAATGTCCTCGAATGGCCCAGTCAAAGCCTGGACTTGAATCTCAGTTCACTGATGTACCCCATCTAATCTGAGAGTGCCGAAGAGGATCTATATGGAAGAATGGGAAAACTACAGAAAAAATCTATTGTCACAAAATGTCTAAGAAACATGTTTTCGAATATTCATTATGGGGTATTGTGTGTAGATTGATGGCCCCAAAAATATATTGAATCAATCATTTATGTAATCAATAACATATCAACGTGTCTGAATACTATCCGAAGGCACTATATGCCTTTCAGACCAAGCCTGAATGACGGCAACATGACCAAGCTGTGATTTATATTCAGACATACAATACCTGGGCAAAATATCTGCGGCAACCAAGACCATTTAATTTATGTTCAGGAACAGACCCAGTGGTTACGTAATGTTTTGGCACTCGTTAAACATGAAAGGAGCAGAAATCTGGCAGGGACAATTTTGCAGCTCTATACTCTAACGCGAGGAACCTTCCGCAGGAATGTTAATTTGGGTGAAACAATCACAAAGTTTCACAGAGATGCATTGGCTTGCTTGTTGACAATATTGCATTACAGCTGCAGTCTACTCTGGGAGTTTGTACACAGGAGGATAAAGAACAACTCAACCAGGAGCAAGCTATGAAATGCAACAGCAAAGCATGTAGCTGTATCTGGCCGGCCAAACCAGGAAGAAGAAGGGCTAAGGAATATAATTTGGCTTGCATCGAGCAACTCAGCATATACAGCTCCGGAAAAAATGAAGAGTCCACTGCACATTTTTCTTTCCTTTACAAAAATTAAGAAAAGAAAAGTTTTTAGTGACGAACATAAGCATTCAATTTGCAGTAGTCACTTAATTTTAACCCATTCTTCACTCAAAACCTTTCTTTTTTACTTTTTTGGGAAAGAAAGAAAAGGGTGCAGAGGTGTCTTTATTTTTTCCAGAGGTGTATGTTATTCTCGATAGCTGCCATCATTAGGAGGATGATTAAACTATACAAAAATTAAGTGAAAGTCTTCAAAACTACACTGAAAACTGAAAAGAAAGGCACTATGCTAGAACCGTAATATTTTGTCAGTGGTACGAGGAGGTACTGCAGGTGGTACAATATTTTACAGTTTTATACAAATCTCCTAACGCTTTTTGTAAAACTCTTCATACAATTCTCTTTGTAAAGCACAAATATTCAATAAGCCATGCAACAAACCCTGCCAATAACGCTCTACAAAAAAAGTTGGCATGGTTTAAACAGTCAGTGACGCTGACGGGGGGACAACCGGTAACGTTGTCCTGGGCCCAGGCCTCGGGGGGCCCATTTGGTTGGCTTTAATATAATTATTAATTAGTCAGTCAAACTTGGTATTTAGTACTAGCTAGCTAAAACATTAAACAATAAACGTTTATGACCTGTTTTATGAACAGTAACAAAATATATTTATACACTTTTTTGGCCCGTGGTTTGGGTCCTAAACGTTGAGGTAGAGGAAGATATTTTCTTTGGAAAAGGTAAAGAAGCGGGAATAAAAAGCAATGGCATTTGTAATACTCTAATTACATTTGTCATACTCTAATGACAATTGTAATACTCTAATGACATTTGTAATACTGAACTTGACCATATTATTGTACATGGCATGACAAGCCAAACCTGCACTGTTTCTCTGTTTCATCAACATTTTCAAACATGAAAAAGGTCACCTACTGCAAGCTTATGACTACTTTGCTAGCAACTCGGTTCCCTGTGCTATGAATCTGTATGCATTAGCACACGCAGGACAATACAGGAAAATATCATGAACCTGAGACTTATTCATATTCCATGCAATATATTTTTGGAATTGAGAGACACCAGTTGATGGTAATGAGGAACATGCATGATATATAGCCCAACAACAAACTGTTGTGCACATTGTTTTCAAAAACAATCTTATACTTTTAAAGAACTCAATGGCATTTTTCAAGTTTAAGAGACCATCATAAAATATATCCTGAGAATTAGGATAACATATCTGGCCTTGGTCAGATACTGGGTGCTGAGGCTTATTTTGTATTAATTTTTGAATTATTAACCTATACTTGTCTAAATTAAAATTGTACCTGGTGTTCAGGTTTTGGTGAAGTTCAGTGCCAAACCCCCCAGAAAATCAACAATAATGGTATTTCTGTATTTTCTGAACACTTCATCATACTTTCTTGACATAATTTACTGCACAATTCCTAAGGGGAATACTGGAATACATTATGGTTATTCATTCATTAAGACCATTTTATAATAATAGTTTCAGTTCCTCTCACCAATGCACTCTGTTTTCAACAGTGTCATTGTATTTTATGCTTTTCTGTGACTTCTGAGGGCAACAATATGTGACAAATAAAACTTTAAAGAGTTTAATGTCAATTTTTTTAGTAACAAGACTAGGGTTTCGGTCAATATGGTGTGAGTTTTGAGAAATGTGATTATTCCGACACAGAAGTATTGTATATTAACATGTATTTTGAGATTTTTTTTTAATATGTGTCTATATAGTTTTAAACATGTACTAATATATGTATTATATGTATTACTAATGTATGGCCATATTTTTCATACATATATATATATATATATACCTGAGACTATATATATATATATATATATATATCCGATTTTGGCCATTTTCAAATATGTTTTAATATGCCTTAAATACATATACATATATATATATACCTATACATATATATCATAAATGACAAAATGGTAGTTGGTAATATCCATTTAGCATTTACATCTAACTGATATATTTCCATATTTGTATTGTTGTAATGATATAGTTAAAGCACAACCCAAGTGGTAAACGGACTGCTGGCAGAGACGGACACATACCATGCATCAAACACAATGACTGACCAAGGGCTATCAGACAAGGGCAAACTAAATAGGGAGCTAACGAGGACCGACCAGACACAGGTGCGGGTAAGGACAAACAAAAACCAAACGTGACGGGGCTTGTTGTGGCAATTTCTTAACTAATGTATTTTGGAGACATGTTTGCTTGTCTATTACATGGTATGTAACTCTGGTCTTTGGTTGTGACATGCATCTGTATTATTTCAGAGAATCATTAGGTTCTCTGACCAACTGCTCAACTGGCTAAACCATTAATCTGTCCTTGGTTCCTTAGGAATGTGAGTGTTGGGGGACGGTAGGGGCAGTTGTCCGTTTAGGTACACACAACAGTGAACATTTATGGCAGGAAGGATAAGATGGGGGGATAACCCTCCCACCGGTGTGACCTAAGATTGATGGGTGGCATCTTGCCACACCCCTTTTAACTATAATAAATACGAGCTGTATATGTAATTTACTTTAGAGGCTCCTCGAATGATTATTCTGTAAGCATTTGACGCGTCTCTCTATTTGCAAATAAACTGCTAATTGTGCCAAGATAATTTTGTCTCTGTCTTACTCCTTTGAGTGTCTATCGATGAAATTTCCATCACAGGCTACATTCAAAACCAAACCAAAACCGAACAGAACGTCACAATTGTTTCCTGTCATGTGTTTATTATATTATCTTGTCGTTTTTTTAAGCACTTTTACAGACAGGAGTGGCATTCATGATACTGTGTTAAAATGTATGCATATTGTTTTCATAAGGAGTCTTTTTTTAAATGTAAACTTACAAAGTGGATCCTTATACTGAAACTGAAAGTTTTGCTATATGCTGCATGACAGTGACTAAAGTCAAAACTTTGTTGCATTTACCAAACAATATATCATTATATTGTGACAATGGCAGTTTTATGATACTGTGAATAACGGTCCTTATTCAATTTAGATATCTAAACAACTTTTACAATGTGTTTATTATAAATTATGGTAAATACTCTCTTGTTTCTAAAAAAGCTAATGTTATTGAGATAATAATGTTCTTTTCACAGTAATAAATGTGTGAAAATGCAACAAGGCCTGTTATGTTGGTTTGCTCCCCATTTTGCTAACGATAATTTTAACTTTCTGGAAAATAATGTCTTGAAGGTTAATTCCATGATGTGTTGATGAAAAAGGTTTAATGTACTGCATATTCATATTTTTCATTATTTTAACACATAATATTTTACGTAAAAAAATATAACATTCATTGTATTATGATATTGTGAGAAGCGCAAGTGATATATTTCAGGAACATATTCAGGGCACATATGTAAATTTATGTAGAGAAATCCTGTCCCTATGTTTTTCATGAGTTTTCCATGTGGGTGTTTTAAAAACGTACAGTAGCACAAATTCAATGTTAGCAGTCGAAAAATCGGTAGGGCTTCCAGGGCTTGAAACAGCAATGTCTGAAAGCTTGAATCCAGAATCCCACATCCTGTGAGGTCAAACACATATTTAAACATTAAGCCTTTTTAAAGCGAGAGCTTTGTCCTCATCCCCATCAAATAATCGTGTCAAAAATGTCAAATACATTTCATTTATTACAGACGTCTGAGAGGGGAACTCTAACTAATTAATTGTTAAAAATTTATAGCTCTTACGAAATATTCAGTTATTTTTTTTTCGATGTTATGGTGTTCAGACAGGCCTTTATGGCTCTTTATTGAGTATGTACTGTAAAGAACTATTTCAGTGCTAAGAAATTTTTTGATCTTTCTCATGAAGTATTATTACGCCGTCTTCCTCTGGTTCTGTGCTGGGTTTGAGGTCATCACAGGAGAACCTGCTGCTTTAAAAACTCACAGCTGCTCTAAACGAATTACCAACTAGTCTGCCCACCATCTATATTTATATCTCTCAAACTTCCTTTTACTTTCGATTTTTCTCACCCTTTCTTTATCTGCCACCACTGTACCTCTACCTCTTCTATCCTTTTGTTTTGTTGCACATGCGGACATTTCTTTTCTTATAGCTTCATATTCATTACACGTGTCATGGAACCCAACTTAGAACACGTATCAATAATTAAACTCTGGTGGAAAAACACGGTTTACAAATCGTACAATAAAACATTGTCAGGATGACATCAGACCCCATATTAAAGTTTCATCTGTAATATGAGGAAGTACATCTCTGCGTGCCATAGCATTATACTCTGAATATTTCATCTTATTAATATTTCATATGTTTTCTGTATTCATGAGGCTGAGTATCTAAGTATTGCCATAATGTTCGAACAAAAAGCCAAAATAAAAAGTTGTTTCTCCTTGCCACAATGTATTACAGGTCCCTATGAAAGCAGCACAGTTTACAGTCTGCAAATTCATTAATTCATGTTTTCTCATTACACCATAGACATTGAGTGCATTTGTCAACAGTTGTTTTTACTTCACTCTTCGCTATAAGGTATAATAGATTATGGCCTGGCTACACTCCATCATAGTAACGAACCAGCTGTGAATCTAAATTCCCTGATAAGATTGAGATTCGGGTACGTACGTCCATCCCTGAAAGTGATCAGTAGTTTCTATGCAAACATGCCGGTCCAAAAGCAAACAGTTGCCGTGGAGCTGACAAGAAACCAAATGGGCTTCCTATTTTTCAATCGCATGACGGATGTGCATTAAACAGGAAAAAAGATAACCGCAGTGATTTAGAGTCAGCTAATCTACGCTGTAATGTTTTCAGCAGGTTCCGGCTCCCAGAAATTTGCTAACAAATATTCACGCCTTGGAGAGGGAGAGAAGATTAAGGAGAAAAAGAAACATGGGAAGCAGGAGACAGGATGAAGGAATGAACAAGTGTGTGGGGGGGGGGTGAAACTCTGACTGAGAATTCTATCTTGATATGTCACCACATTGCATCACAAGACTCATCTCCCTTTCCTCTTCTCTCGCTTCTCCTCCCCTCATCTCCCCTTTCCTTACCTTTCCTTTCTCACCTCTCCTACACTCTCATCCTCTTCTCTTTCTAGGCTCCTCCCCCCTCTCTGGTATGTATCAGAATAAATCAGTCAGGCTGGGGACCCCGCAGGCCCTGATTAATGCACTTCCAGTAGGCTCCAGTCCTTTCTCCACCCGTTCTCCTTGCATTAATTACCTCACCTAGTCAAGCAAAGCCATACAGTAATGTTTCATTCTTTGTCTCTCTCTAAGTCTTGCCCTCTCTCTGAGGAGAGAGTTATGCATTGTGACTTACAGAGGCACATCGTGTTCATGGTGTGCAGCCATGCAGAGGACTCGCAAATGGCTTCCTCTCACATTAAAATCCAAATGATTGTGAATCATTTCTTTCAGACACGCCAAGCCATGGTATTTATTTGCTCTGTCCATGGTGACAATTTGATCAACTGTTTGTGCATCACACTATCAACACATCAGTCTATGTATAGTTTTATTTAATAATAACATCCTGGCATGTATTTCTGGGGTGTGTTTATCAGCCCAGCTAAAAATAGAGGCAGACAGGCAGTCAAGCACATAGTGTAAGGGCTCTTGGCTAGCTTTCGGTTCCTTTTTCTCACCATTAATAACCATATAGTGAAGATGTCACGACAGGCCAACTGGTGCTCGAGGAGTACAGTTTTTTTTCCACAGATACTCTTGATAAAACACATGGACACACGCAGGTACACTGTACACATATCTACACAGTTAATCTAAAATGTACGATATGGTTCAAAACATGAATGTGTGCACGCACATGAACAAACAGCCACACGTGCACATTATCGCACATCACTGAATTCCCCACCTGACGAGGGACTGTGCTGTTTTTGCTATAGCGGTGAATAAACAAATGGGACATTGCTGAGATTGTCTTTATGAACAGCCCGAGAGGAAACAGAGACTTAATTAGAAATTAGCTCATTGCTCAAGCTAAATACACCCTGTGGAACATAAAACCCTCCTCTGTTGCTATAGCTCACTGTAAACACAATCATATGCTGTACTATAGACTAGTTCTGTAGGATTGCTGGTGTACATTTCACTTCTTCAGTGCTTTTTGCTTTTCTCTTGCTTATCAGTAACACTGACTCTATACCTTTCACTATCAATTAGCCATGTGATGATTGTTGTTTACTTATTCATATCCATTAGCCTACAGCCAAGGATCACAACACAATAACACACATTCCTTACACCTGCCAAACCAAGGGAACCTTTCCCAATTATTACCTCAACTTGGTCTCAACAAATGGGTGCAGATCTTGGTTTGCACAGTATTTATATATAAAACTTGCCCATGTTTCTGTTACAGCAAAAGCTCAGGCAAGCATCCACCTTCCCACTCCCTTCCCCTATGAGAACCTAAGACCTGTCACTGGAACTCCTTCTCCCAGCTGCTGAATTTTGATAACAGCCTACGTAGGGCTACCTGCCATTAAAGCATCTGGCAACGACTATCTCTTAGAGACTGCCAACCATGCTGAATTGTTGTTCAATCAGATAAGCGTTTTACTCATTTAAAATGCAAGTTAGAAAGACCACCTTAACTTGAAATGTTTTTGATCCCAATTGTCTTTCCCAACATGTTGCATAATGCTACTATACTATGTGATGTGATGCTCTTGAGCCTCGGCTCTCTGAATTGTCTTTGATGTGAGTCTCAGTGACATCTCAAATGTACACTGGTGTGGCTGAACCCCCTGCTCTCTCCCAGCTTTAGAAGAAGAAAGAGAGATGTCTTGTTGCTGCTAAGTTCTAACCTCGTCCCCAGGCTACTGCGTATGTGACTGGCACAACAACCACTCGAAGTTGGCCTTTAGGGTGTAGTTGTATCATTCTATGGTAGTGACCTTACTCTGTAAAATGCCATCTTTTCATTGTAGCTAATGAAAATGCTGCATGGAATGTGGAGTGGCATATTTGTTTACAGGCTATGTCGAATAAAGCTTGTCGAATACATCCAGTCTAGTCTGAGTTTGTCACTTCATACTATTAAACAGAAGTTAACCAGCTTATAGCATACAACACTACATGCATTGGTCCTTTAATTAGCAAGCTAGCTGCTGTCCTGCAATAACGTGATCTTAAGAAAGCAAGAACTGCCCTGTTCAACTGTTCCACAACAATGATACAACCTGATGATTGATTCTGGGTTCACAAAACCTGTGGGGAAAGGTTTTGTTAGGGCGTTGATTATTGGACGATTGAGTCCTGTAGGCCAATGCCCTTGATTAAAATATGTTTACACAAAACAATGGTCATCATCTTAACATACTTTTCAGATACTAGTTGCCACTTCATCAATCTGCCCAGAGGATGTATGATCCGGAACAGCTAATGAGATATACATTTTTATCTATTAGTAGCAGCCATTGGTCTTTCTCCTGCCATTATGTTATCTTGTTGACACATCCAGCAAACCCTTAATCCACCTGCATTGGAAAGGCTTATAATACATAACTGGCGTGTAGTAGGCCAGCATCTCGCAATAAGCTGAGGTTCTGTCTGTCTCTTTCCCTCTTCTGAATTGTCTGTCTTCATTCTTTCTCACACACAAACACGAAACACACAAACAGATTGTGTTAGGCACCTATAAAACCAGCTGAATCTAATATGTTACATAATCAAAGGGATGGATAAAAATCACACCCTTTCCAGATTGTTAAAAACAGTCTTCCATTGCTGAATATGTCTTGCTGTTAAAACTACAAGGTAGACTGATAACATCTGCACTTTAGAAAATCTGCCAATAACTTCAGCACTTTTCAGAGATGTACATTTTCAGTTAAGATTAAGGATTTCTGCTTCAATGAGCAGTTCTATAGACGAGGAATAATGTGTACGTTTATCAAGTTCACATCATAGCGCCTCATGTCACTTCGTTCATTCTCTTGCAGGTTCTGACCTCATGAGAAAATGACAGAGGATAATTCACAATGACGTACCGCTTTGCTTGATGTTCTAAGGCCATATACTGGCTGCCAGCTTCCATCTCAGTCAATATCCACTATCTGCTTTTTGAAATCGTAGTTTACTTCAGAATTTTTAAGGTACATTGAAGGTGAGGTGATCTGTGTTAAATGGAACTGAAAATGACTCACTTACACAAACAACAGTGTTCTTCTGATTGCAGTATTGATATTTGTTAAGCCTAGATTACTAATGTACATACATTACATATTTGCATTATTATTATCACACAGCTAAATGCAGTGGCAATGCGTGAGTAAAGTCACTGGGGAAGCCAAATCAGGAGAAAACATAATAATGTATACCATCCTGCGTTGTGATAGCTAATTGTGTCATTTCCTCTACAAGCCATTAGTCTTAGCCTAAGCCACCAGAAGGCTGAGATAACATTAAGACAAACTGCTACACATTTCAACCACAGGATTTTTATCAAAAAGAGGAGGGAAAATATGTCTGTTGAAGTATACTGCATGAAACGTAACCTACTAGGATTTCAGGGCTTGCTTGCTCAGATTGAACAATTTTTACAATAAAAATAAAGTAATTGCGTTAACCATGCAGTCTGAGACATTTCCAAAATGGTCTGGAGGTGTAAAATTGTGTTTTATTTGCATAATCTATGAATAGAATCACAATTAGAAACCTCAGTTAACCATGAAATTCCATGAAAATGGCTGGTTTTGATGACATATCATTGTTGTACATAAATGACATACTACCACATTTGTGGATGACTCATTTTGTCTTGACATCGGCACTTTTACAATGGCCAAAAATCCCAGAATGCACCATTAACCAAAGGGATGGTTAAAGGTGCATATGAGTTTGTAACTGAAGACCCATGATTTACGATAACCCATTCTTCACTTTTTCCTTGCCTGGAGTTAGCATCATTAGCTTTGTACAAATTAATTAATTGGAACAATGCACCCAATCTAGCAAAAGCTCAATTGCAGGAAAATACTCCAAAGCAGAGACTGGTTGCATATCCATATGATGACATTATCATCTTTACAATACATTTCTTGTTTTTAACTGCTCTGATATTTCTCAAGTTTATCGTTAAGGTGTGTTCATAAATTGTAACAATCCACATCTATTCCTTGCCCAATGGAAATATAGATTTACTTTCTTGTATTCTCAGATGGAGAAAATAATGCTGTAATTCTAATAACACAAAGGCATCATGCTGCATATAAATTACAGTTAGCTACCTAGTTAGCTAATTTATCATCTAATGAGGCAATATCCAGGCCTCATTAAAGGGAATATATTGTTTATTATCTTGTATTCTTGGATGGATAAAATAAATGCACTTACAAAAATACAAAGGCATCACATTATACACTAATTACAGTTAGCTAGCTAATGAGCATATTTGCTATATAATGAGGCCATTACATTGTTTATAACCTAACAAGATGGCCAATACTTACTTATACCTATGTCATGTTTGCGTTCCTTGTTAAACACTTCAACATCATTGACTTTACAGAAAGAATCCACAATTTGTTCAACTCCAGATTGTTGACAACAAACATGTAATACTTAAAACGTTATAGTTTATATGTTTATTTAGCAGTGTAGAATTAAAAAGAATTGCAACTAGTGTTAGAAATTGTAAACTTGGTTAGAACGGTTGTAAAGTTTGTTTCTGCATGAAATGCACCTTTTGTTGTATCGAACCACATGATTTTAATTCATGAATTTGGACAAAGCTAACTGTAAAATATGATATCATTGGCCTTCAGACACAAACCCAGGTAAGGGGAACTTCACCCAAACATGATATTAGGTCAAACTAGTGTATCCCTTTAAATATATGTACCTTGTTTGTTAATGTTCTTTATATCGTAATTTCATTTTACCAACATTTCAGTATTGCAATGGATGGAAATATTGTTTTTAAATGTATCTAGGCTTGTATTTGTACTTTACCTGTCTAACCTGTATTATGTCATGTTTGATGTCCTTTGGAGTTCCCCAAGGAGAGCAGATGCAGCTACTGGCAGTATCTTGAAGGTAAACCTAATACCATCCAATATTTCTTTGACACCTTTCAGTTTGTTTTCTAATGTTATAATATGTATGATATGAGAGACACTTAAATGAAAGCAAAAAACATGAAGGCTTTTAAGTGTTTCTCCTTCCTGCTTCTAAACAAATTGTTTCTTTAACAAAAAAGTAAGAAGGGACTGTATATTTTCAGATTTAAAAAGTATGTCTTAGGAGGTATAGCCACACATGAGCTCATTCTTGCTTTGAGTAAACTGGGAGATCTTTAGAATCGTCTGCACTCAACTTTCATTAACTCTCCTGTGTATTTCTCCAAGATATCCAAACCAGGAAATTAGAACTGTTATTCATATATTTATTCATCTATTTTAACTTTTTAACACTTACATAGAGGTGTATTAAAATGTAATACTGACATTCTATACTATATTTGACAGATGAATAGGGTTAACAGCTCCACACATTAACTAATGTATAGTACTCTCTGGTCTCTAACTGCATATTACCCTCTGTTATTATTCTGAAGGAATTGTTTGAAAAATTGTAAGGAAGAAAAATGATACTTTTAGAGTTGTTTTTACCGTTTATATTGCCATCTTACCACTCATGCTTTATCCAGGTAGTACTCTTTGAATTGTCCACACTTGCCTGGCACTGCAAAGAGTGAAAGCGATGTTTTGGTTTGGAGGAAGGTTGACACTTAATTATCGCCGCACCTCTGTTTATGAATAACATTTGGAAGTTTAAATTAAATGTCACGGTCTAATTTGGCCCGCACTTGCATTTTCAGAATGCATCTTTTCTATATATTCATTATAGTTACACTACACTGCTGTTCAAAAGTTTGGGGTCACTTAGAAATGGCCTTGTTTTCCATGAAAATGTGCATGAAATTAGTCTGAATAGGAAATGTAACAAAATTAATAAGAAATGCAGTCTTTGACACTGTTAGAAATAATAGTTTTTATATAAATAATCATTGTGTCCTTCAAACTTTGCTTTTATCAAAGAATCCTCCATTTGCAGCAATTACAGCCATGCAGACCATTTGGCGTACTAGTTATCAATGTTGAGGTATTCTAACGACATTACACCCCATGCTTCTTGAAGCAACTACCCGAAGTTGGATTGGATTAATTGGCACTTGTTACGTACCATACAACCAAGCTGCTCCCTCAACTCAATTGGGTTGAGATCCAGTCACTGTGCTGCCAACTCCATTATAGACAGAATACCAGTGGACTGATTCTTTCCTAAACAGTTCTTACATTGTTTGGAGCTGGGCATTGGGGGATTGTCCTGCGGTTGGAAGAAACTAGCCCCAATCAAGTACAGCCCACATCATATGGCATGGCATTGAAAAATGGCATGATAGCCTTCCCTCTTCAAGATCCCTTTTACCCTGTACATACTTCCCACTGTACCACAACCAAAGCACACACCAAAGCACAATCACATTGGCTCCATCCACCATGCTTGACTGATGGCATCAAGCACTGCACAAACACCCTTCCTTTTGGTCTGCCTCTCACGAATGTTCTTATTTGTGATCCGAACACCCTAAATATAGTTTTGTTTGTCCAAAATATTTTTTTCCCAATCTTGTTCTGTCCAATTCGTTTGTTATTTTGCCCATCTTAATCTTCTACTTTTTTGGCCAGTCTGAGATTTTTTTTTCTTCTTTGCCAGCATCCTGAAGTTGCTTCTTCACTGTTGACATTGAGATTGGTGTTTTTTAGGTACTGTACCATTTAATGAAGCTGCCAGTTGAGGAACAGTTGAATTATGTTTCTCAAACCAGACCCTCTTAAGTGTTTGTCCTCTTGCTAAGTTGTACTCTGGGATCTCCCACTCCTCTTTCTATTCTGGTTAGAGCCAGCTTGTGCTGTTCTGTGAAGGGAGTACTACACATTTTATTAGGATATTTTCAGTTTTGGGGTAATTTCTCACATTAAATAGCCTTCATTTCTCAGAACAAGAATAGAATGATGAGTTTCAGAAAAAAGTTATTTGTTTCTTGGCTGTAGGAAGTCTAGAAAAATGAAAAAATACAGTTGATGCTGATGGAGAGCACTGTAACACGTTGGTCCAGTATCTCCCTTAGGTGTTCAATTGGATTGAGGCCTGGTGACTGCAAAGGCCAGAGCATATGCTGCACATCATTTTCATTCTCATCAAACCCTTCAGTGACTCTACTTGCCTTGTGGTGAGGGACATTGTCATCCTGGAAGAGACCCAATAATGAATCCTATTTCGAAGTCAATTAGATTCTTTACTCTTGCCATCTTGATCCAAAATCAAGTCAACTGGACTGGCTTAGCAATGCCACAGTGCATGACAAGATGTTCATTGTTTTATTTTATCATGCAGTACAACTGTCTGGAAGCATGTGTGATTGTAATGTTCCTCCATTCATTTATTTAGGTATTCCCCTTTATGTGTCACCCATCTATAAATATATATATACACAATATACTGTATATAGAGGATGAGAATTAATGAGAGAGATTCAGCTTGGGCAGTACAAAGAGCCTCTTTGATGCAGAGAAGAGGGGTCTCATTTAAGTGACCCTTCTCAATGCCATTCTGGTTAATGTCGAGGAGATCATTCTTGAGAGAGATAAGTTGTTCAGAGACAGCAATCTCATAGTTTTTGGAAAAGCATGACAGAAGGGATTCCCTGTCTGTGCTGTTTAATGTCAGAAGGGTCAGAATCTGTTTTTCTGAGGAAGGCAGCGACTTTCGCTAAATTGAAGTTAGAGTGGAAGCAGAAAGTGATCAGGGATTAGTTGGTGAGGGAGGTGAGGAAAGGGAGTACTTCTCTGGAGATGACCTGGAGAATGGAGGAGGGGGGAGTCAGGAGGGCAGGTTGTCTGACAAAGGAAAATTAGTAGTTGTAGGATGTTGGATTTAATCTGGGCACATCAGGGGAAACGGTTCAATGCTTAGGCAGATTTGATGTGTCAGTGACCAGTAGACCCAGTTGTAAGTTCTAGAACACTTGCAAGCAGTGTGCAAGACTTTGTCCTTTTTTACTTTGCTAGATTTTTTTTATTGAGCATCTGTAAAAACCACTAGGCGAGCATACATGGATTATAAATACACACAGTATACAATGCTAAGAAGTGCAAGATGATAAAAAAACATAAAGCCACAGTAAGCTATTCAAGTGTGAGAGTGACTTTCTTCTACCACAAAATAACTCGTCAGGAACTATCTTTGCTTCAGCTAAAGTTTTAGTTTCACGTTCTTGATACTGCCACTTGACTAGAATGGCGCTTCCTCCTGCCACCCAGAGAGCAGGTGAAGCTTTTACTACTGCCTAATTGATGACAGCTTAGGAGAGGTCAAACTTCTGGCCCTTTTATTATTTCTGGCAGTGATTTAGGAAAACAGTGACCAATGTTACATGCAGCAATTCACAGTTGAATTAGGTTAGTTTAAACATAGTACTAAAGTAAATGTTTCCATCTAGCAAGATACAGAAAAGTTACACATCAAGTTAAATATTTGAAGTTTTTTTTCATTTAAATATACAAATTATGATTTTATTTATATAATCTGTATAAATACACAGACACTGAGTTGATTTTGTGAAACGTTTATGTATCAACAAAAGAATGAAATTTAAATACTATATAACGGTAAACAGTCTACAGTATAACATACAATATTTAGACTAGATATTTAGAAAATAGGAGTAGCCACCGGCACATAGATGCTGGAGGAGACCACAACTGAATTTGCAGACAACTTATCACAAGGAGTCAATACAAGACAACTTTGTGCAACATTTCCCCCTATGCACTGTAGCTATGCAGCAACCAGAACTCACATTCCTGGACGCAATGTCATAGCTGCAGTTCTCGGCAGGGACTTAGATCACTCTGGGATCAGCAAAGGGATCTATTGCCTTTTGTCTTTTAAAACTTTGCAAATAATGTTTAATGTCCTAATTATAGAAACTTTTGTATATTGTCCAGTTTCCCTTGTGAAGTTACAATTAAGTGGATCTAATATCCTTCTTGAAAAGCCATGGTACATAGTCACCATGACTAGCGTGCTTTATGTGGTTATTATCAGACCAGTGAGGGATGGATTATCAGTCTGAGGCAACAGATGTACAGACACATCTGGCTGAGAGTGATGAGGATAGGTTGGATAGAGGTGATTCCCTAGCCATCTGCACAGCCTTACCCCTTAGTGATACTAGGCACATCTACACATACACTCACGTGCAAATGCACATCAGACCCGGGCTCGGGTTTTGAGCATTTCCTCAAATCTATCGGACGGCCAGATGGGGTATGTTTGTAATTTTGGCACAATACTATTGGTCCATTAAGCTGGGCACACTCATAATTTAATATGTTTCTCTTCCAGAATCTTTTTAAACTGAACATACATAAACACATAAACACGTTGTTTTTTCTATACTTGTGGGCACTGAAACCTAACCCTAGCTGAGATTGTTCCCTATCCAAGAACCAGAAGTCTTATCCAGGATAAGACCCTATCCAGAAACTTCAATAATAATCAACATTAATGCCTACATTTTTACAAGCCCTAATGTCTTACCATACCCCAACCCTAAATGGTCATCTATAACTAACTCAAATTCCGACAAGTAACCTTAAAGTTCAATCCTAAACTAAATCTTCCTGGTGGGGACCTGCCAAAAAGTCCCGAGGCCTCTGATATTTCATGTTTAACTTTCTTAGTGGGGAGAAAAACCTGTATGTACATGTAGACATGGATTAAATCCGCACATCACTAAAGTAGCACAACGTAGGATCATTACAGGGCACTTTTCTATGTAAATGTGATTGCTCCCTCCTCCATCCCACAGTCTCCCCCGTCTATCTCTTTCCATTCCACTCTTCCTGCTGCAGTTTCATGTAGATCCAGGTGCCAGTGGGGATTGGCGCCCATTTGAAAGTGGGTCCCGGCTCGCCTCTGTCCAGCTGGAGCTAATGGCAGGCAAGGTCCCAAGAAAAGGAGCAAGAGGGATAGAGGGACCAGAGGCACTACGCTCAAACCAAGCAGGGCCCGGTGCCCAGGGCCCTTGGCTCCCTTTCAGCCTACCAGTGAGCCTCTTGGCTCCACTATGTGCCTGAGGCAAAAAGTGTTAGCCCCGTCTACAGTTCCTGGTTTCCAACCACCTGCATATTTCTTCAACCAACCACTTTCCCTGTTAATTCATCTTAATCACAGATCAAATTTATCGAGGCAGTGCGTGGGGGAGTGATCATGCATGAACAGCGATTTCTGCAATCCCGTAAAAACACATATGGGCAATTAGGACGCCAACACATATGGGCATGGCACAGCTGTACGTATGCGTGCACCAGCACCGAGACACACACCACGCGTATTCTTTTTCGCGGCATTGGTCGTGACATATTCTTTCAGCTGTGTAGGAACTCTGTAGTATCACATGTATATCGACATAGCAGCTTCGTCATTGCACCATGGTTATGACTGGCATATTGTAGACTAATTTCCGTGTGTAATTATTTGTTTACAAAGTTTTGTCAGATTAAGAACACACACAGTGCACAGTAAATCAACATCAGGGACAGCGCATTAGCAACGCATTTGTTGAGTAATTGAAGCCATCCATTCATCTCTTTGTCACGTGGCTGCCACTATGTCCTGTAACCAGGAAAAGGAGTCTGTGTCTGCCATGTCTGACTCCTCACCTCCTCATAGGGGCAATCAGCCGGGTGTGGGAGACTGATGTTGCCAAAAAGCAATTAACCTTCGGAGTCTGGATGAATTGAAGCGCTATGGTTTTATACTCAATCCTCAATACAACTACAGCTTCCTCATTAAAATCAGGGGACTACAGGATTGAAACTCCACACACACAGACTGAGGAAGTCTCCTATTTCTGTTTTCAGTAGCATCGGGCTACATTAGGGACAGCTATGCTATTACTGTAAACTGTTGGCGCCTCAGCCCTGGAGTATTAGCTCTGCCACAGGCTGATATTACAGTAAACACTACAGCCCCCCTGGTGACCACAGAAACTGGAGCAGACCCACTGATTCCCACCAAGTACAGCACAGCCAGTGCATAGACATTACACAAGTCGTATGTTTTAGTGGCTCTCTGCTGAAATCTAAACTTTAAATATTCTGTATGTGTTTTAGGTTACAAAGAAAGTTTCATTGTAACTCAATACATTGCATATTTATGAATCTCCAAACTCCATGACTGTTAGCGATTTTCTGTTCAATATTACCATAAATGTTCACCCAGTTTGGGTCACACAAAATAATAATATTCATTAAATTAAATGTAAGTAATGAAAAGTATTCTTAGACAATTTAAAACTGAATTCTGCCTGGAGAATTCATTTGACCCTGTCCCCTAAGACCGTCTTTTTGTACTTCTACACTTTTACAGTCTATATCATATTATATCATATTTTCTGCTCTTCTTCATCAACATACTGTAGCTCTCCTCTCCTCTTTCCCACCAAAGCTCCACTTTAAAGTGGATTGTGATCAGTTCTAAGCTCGCTAGCTGCTTCACTCGCTGAGGAGATGGAAATCCAATCTGGCCACCAAGATTTGTTTCAACAAATCTTGGTGATTGTTAATGCGACTGCACTGCTGGGCATGACAGAGAATGTGGTCCGGGAAATGGGATTCTGGCCACTGCCTACTGCACCCGCTCAGTAGTGGCAAGTTACCACAGTGATCTCTGGCCTGAAAATAGAAATGTTAACTCCATTTAAGCCAACCTTCCCTTCAGGGGGCATCTCATGCTACGGCTGATTGATATTGGCCCTTAATTGATGTGTCAGACCACCCTGGGATAACTGTCGCCAGATCGCAGCCAAAGGCATCACGTCAGATTACACTCTAAAGGGAACTAGACATTTTCCCAGTGCTGGCCTATGCTTGTCTTTATGCTGTTCTCCGGTTGGCCTTTTATCTTTTTTCTGTCCTTTTTTTCTTTTGTCCTTGCTTTTTTTGCTACCAGGTGCTATCTGATTACATTTCAACTTTTAGCAATTAGCCCATTTCAATAACCCCGCAATGTCTGTATGGTGATCTACAAACTTGCCATTTCAATGTGCAAATTAATTTACTGTCATTTGACCCAGTACCCTTTCATTGCCTGAAACACTTAGGCCCTTCAATGTGTTGGAGTGAACCCTGTCAGACTGTGTGAGTGTGTCTGTGTGTGTGTGTGTGTGTGTGTGTGTGTGTGTGTGTGTGTGTGTGTGTGTGTGTGTGTGTGTGTGTGTGAATGCATGGATGTCTATACTTCCCTGTGTACCTTGACTTCTTACTAAATATAAAATGCTCTTAAGAGCAATAATAAACAACTGACACCCAAATAAAGCAGATCCGAAGACTAATGTGTTGTGCAATGTCTGCCATTTGAACAAAGTTGGAAGCCACCCAAAGTAATCAGGCTTGCCATGCTGTGTCAGTATTAAACCAATTGAGTGGTATAGGGCAATGGTTTTAACCTGGTACTGCAGTTGGTCCACCAAAAATTGTTAGCATATATTTTCGTCCTAAAATAATAACAGTTGGACGGGTTATGGTATCATTTATGCACCTGTAGGAGCCATTCATGTATTAAATTGCTTAGGGTTTTGGGGAATGCTTGTTTGATAAGAGGATCCGGAAAAGAGAAATCCAAATCCCCCTGAATCGTCCATTGGATATCTGACAAAACTTCGTAAAGAAGTCCTGTAGCAAAAATAAATGTAGGTACAAATAGTTGGAAATGCAAACAAAGAATGTGGCTCAAGTTTTAAGAGCAAGCAAGTGTTCTGAGTCAACTCACTGTAAATCACACATGTACTTCCATCCAATTAAGTAACAGCACAAGGAAAATTGCAGACATAAATGATGGTAATTCCGTTACAAAATGACATAAAAAAAAGATTGTGATCAGGATTTTTTTGTACTGATCAACTCAGTCGATGATGTAAAAGTGTTTTTTTAATTGCTCTAAATTAATTCCAAATATCAAACTGAAAATAATTAATTTCATAAGTATTCACCCCCTTTTGACACGCCCTGGCCCAGCAGGGTTGCATGCCAGTGAGATCCAATGCCCACTCTCCCTCATTTAGATCACCAACACTTGTTTTATTGTTTATCTACCACACCTGATCCCTAATCACAGTTCCTATAAATTCCTCCTTTCCAGTATTTATTGCCGGTCATTGTTTGGCGCATGCCTTTTGTTTAGATTGTTCTGTTTTGTTCTGTCAAGTTGTACAGTGTTTCTATTGTTATAATTCACGTTCTGTTGTTAAATGTCCTCTGTTCTCCCTGCACTTGTGTCTATGCCTTATCAACCGTGACAATACCGGAATGAGCGGTGCTGCAACCAATTGGGTTTAGAATGTACATAATAAGTTCAGTGGAGTCTACCTGCAAGCGGTTAAGGCATTTCACAGCATTTCATGTTAAATACAACTGTCGCTCTGAGGTCAAACAGTTGGTTAGTACAACTATTAACAAAAACTACATCATGAAGATAAAGGAAAATTCAAAGCAATCTAGAAAATACAGTTTTTTTTCAAAAGCACCATTGAGGCTTAGCATTTAAGAACAAGGCACTGAATATCACCTAGAGCACAGTAAAGGCGACTAATAGTAAATGAAGAGAATATGACACAAGTATGAATCTGTTTAGAACAGGCCATGCTCAAAACAGAGTATCCACGTCAAGAAGGGCACAGGTCAGGGAATCATGTTTTAAAGATGATGTGGTATATTTTGGATCATGAGCCGTTCCAAGCTTTCTCAAGAGTTTTTCTTTCCACCATTCTGGTACAGGTTGATCTTAGTTTCTTCAGTCAAAAGAATGTTGTTCCAGAACTGGGCTGGATTTCTTTTGGCAAAGTCTAATCTGGCTTTACTATTCTTGAGGTTTATGAATGGTTTGCACCTTGTGGTGAACCATCTGTATTTGCTCTCGTGAAGTCTTCTCTTCACAGCAGACTTGGATAATGATATGCCTACCTCCTGGATTGTGTTGTTCACTGGAAGTTGTGAAGGGGTTTTCCTTTACAATGGGAAGGATCCTAGGATCATCAACCACTGTTGTCTTCTGTGGACGTACAGGCCTTTTTTGTTGCAGAGCTCAGCAGTGTTGTTTTTTCTCAGAATGTCCAAGCTGTTGATTTTACTCCTCCTAATGTTCCTGCAATCTCTCTGAATTTTTTTTTGCAGCCTAAGGAGAGCCTGTTTTACTTGTATTGAGAGCTCCTTTGACCGCATTTTGTGGGTTCACAGTAGCACCTTCCAGACGTAAATGCCACACCTTGGATTAACTCTAGACATTTAACCAGCTTAATTGATGAATAAACAAAGGAATAGCCCACACCTGTCCATTAAACAGCTTTTGAGTTAATTGTCCAATTACTTTCGATCCCTTGAAAAAGAGGGGGCGACATATTGAAGAGCTATAATTCCTAAACCCTTCCTACTAGACTAATATTTGTCTGTGTTTAACCCATGCGTTTAACCCCCTGTGTTTAGCCTGCTGCCCTGCAAACCGGTATATACATTCAGAATCATTTATCATGATCGGGCTTAGAATTTCCTGTAGCTCAGGATCAACCTGGTATAGAGTCACATTTAAATACAGTATATGTGCACTCATTAAAAAGATCAGGACTCCAAGGAGTCTGCCAAGGGCCTAAACAGTGTTTGTGTGAATATTTATGTTTTCAAGAGGGGATGGAAGGAGTGAAGGGAAAATCTAATCCATTCATCCATTTCATCCATCTTTTGGCTTCTGTGTGATTTTATAACACTTTAGCCCCCTCTCCTCTAGGTCATACATGGTCACCCTGTGCAACTGCTGAAACAAAATTGAGTCTCTGAGGGCATTGTAGTTAGAGATAGGAGAAACTGTAATTGTCAGGAGATGGTGGTGGCAAACTGTGGCAACTGGAGCTAGGCTTTCTGTGGGGGCAAATATCTTCTAAAACGATCTATCAAACTGAATTAACAAGACAAAACACTCATCTACAGTCGCTTAAGTAAGATTGTAATTGGTTGTTTTAACACGCCAAAATGCTGCTCTAAAACAGTAGCCTGCAGTCCAGATCTGGAAGCCCCATGGAAGGCTATGCTAGCTCAAGACCAAGCGAGAGACCAAAGACTAATGTTTAAAATGTCTATTCTCTTTGGTTAACCCCTCTCCTTCTAACCCAAACAAAATACATGGAATCATAAGGCCATTCAAATTATTGGAGATATTAAATCAATGAAAAGTACAAAATAATACAAAATTATAATATAGAAATATTTTGTAGGTATAGAAGGCAGTCACAGATCCGCACTTGGTTATGTTGGAAACGTGGATTGTGGGAAAATGCTAATTCATACATTAACCATTTTCTTTACTCATCATTCTGCTCGTTTTTATTTGTCAATATTTCTGGTGTCAAGGAGCCATGAGGCCAAGCAAACTAACTTTTGTTTTTGATCAATTGTCAGCCACTGACTGTATAATCCAGCCGATTAAAACAATTTTACTGTTGGAGCAAAGCTTGTTTGTTCACTCCGTACAGCCAACTTTACCATTTTTATTAACTTTAGATCTACTTACAAGTTTAAGGCAAGGCTAAAAAAGTATTATTATCTATGAAAGTATCACCCATGAATCAGTATTCCAGTCATACTGCTATTCAGCTAGGCAGAATGTTTCAGTGTTTTTGGGAGGGAGTTTTTTTATCCATCATAGATAAGAAAAGATGAACTCTTGTGCTCAGTTTGGGCAGAAGAGGATTCATTTACAGGCTGCTCTGTCCAGCTGTGACAGAACATTGACTGACAAAACGGAATGGGACAGGATGTGAATGCACAATTAAAACCAAATGCTTTATACTTGAGTTACCTCAGAAGAACCTAAGCATGGTGTTCTGACAGGTTTACAGATTATTAAAACCAACAGTGGTGACTGTTCTGATAGCAAAATAATAATACATCTGTTTTTAATATTTTTAATCTCCTTATACTATCAATAAAAATAATAGCAATAACAACTACAAAAATAACATATACAGAAAAAATGGGTGTACATGCTAATTAATAAATGGTATTAATTGATAGTAGTTGTGGTAGTGACAGCAGTAATAATGGCAGTTATAGTGATGGTAGTAATAGTGATGGTAGCAATAGTGATGGTAGTAGTAGTAGTGAGAATAATTGTAGTAAAATAGATGATAGCAATAGTGATGGTAGTAGTAGTAATGAAAGTAATGGTGATGGTAGTAATAGTAATGATAGTAATAGCGATGGTAGTAGTAGTAATGATAGTAATGGTGATGGTAGTAGTAGTAATGATAGCAATAGTGATGGTAGTAGTAGTAATGAAAGTAATGGTGATGGTAGTAATAGTAATGATAGTAATAGCGATGGTAGTAATAGTAATGGTAATAATGGTGATGGTAGCAATAGGGTTTCAAAAGAATTCAGAGCAGAAAGACTTGGTAATGAATGATAGAAACCATAACCCAAGGCTCCATATTTCATGACAGTGCCCCTTCAACAATGAGCCAGTGCTTACAGAACCATCAACCACCCTTAAGCTCTCATGCCCATGAGCCACCCCCTCTGTTGGCATGTATGGAGGATGCTTGCTTACCTGTTGCCAGTTTGGGGTTGACGTTGAAGCTAGATTCAGGGACAGGTGTTGACTAGTGACAGCAGACAGTACCCCACAACCAGAGTCACCATGAGGACCCTGCATTGGTAGTGCAGAATTGAGGTAAGGGTTTGGGAAATATGTGAAAGAGCGTTCTGTTATTTTGGATACCTCATCAGATGAACTTTGATCTCAGACTGAACTGTCCTGTCCCAGGGGGTCAGGGGACAAAGAACATTTGATCTATCATGTAAGCAAAAGATAACAGATGAAGAAAGAAGGTATGCTACAATGAAAAGAGGTGCCCTAGCACTAAAGTGTGCCCTCTTCTAACACCTTTATTATTTGCTAGGGTAAATATTTGCCAAAGATATCAAACATGCCCCCCGTCAGCAAATGACACAGAAAGGAATCTTTCCATAAAACTTATTCTAAGACTAATAGAGCTGGTATTAATCATAGGATACGAAATCTACTTCACATCTCCTAAAAGAAACATTGTAGTTTTTGCGGTTTGCAAAACGTTTGATGTACATAATGCACCTTGAAGTCTTATGTGTTCATAGTGTGATCAGGACAATAATGTAATGAAGGGCCTGGAATCCTCCATACTTGTGTTGCATAATAATATATTTTATGTTTTTTGATATATTTGATATTCTTATAATGAACTACAGAGGCCATTTGGGTCATTCATTACATTTTCTCCAAATGGCAAATTTGCACTACGCTCAATACAATGCACCAGTACTTTCTTTGGTTTGGAAAATCTATACTCATCCGTTGCCATTCAATACCTCTCATGAATATTTTATGGTTCTACTTAATAGAATGTGGATGTTTGTTCCTATATGAATCTGAATCAGAAACATTAGTCACACTCTAAAACTGTCCTGTGTTATTATTTCTGTGTTCAATATGATGACATACCACTTGACAAATCTGTTCCTGAAGCTAACAAACAAAGGCATGGATTTCAACAGTTTACACCAGTTTCATGAACAACAAAACAGTAGATTCCAAAAGAACGGAAATGTAAAAATGAAGCATAAATGAAGATTTTCATGTTTTGTTTTATTCTCCTTGGAAAGCAAGTGGTAATTCTTTCTAGAACAAGAGCTTAGAACAAGAAAATATCTGAGCAGAGCATCCTTCAATGTGAATCCCAGAATTTGAGCGCAGAAAATGTTTTGATATGGCAGAAGAACAAGAGACAATCTGAATTCCTGCCTTTACAACAAATCCTTTATTTGTACTTGCTAGGTCTATGAACACAAGGAGGTGTGCAGAGTTTATTATTTAAATTTGCGAAAACTATATGAGTTTTCGCAAAGGGTACCAAACGCTGTACTTTTGGTACCCCTTAATCAGGGGACAATGTACAAAACGTGCTGCTGCATTAGTGCTTCTTCACCAGTAGGAATATGTTGTCCTTTGGCTTTTGACCATTTGGCCACTCCTCAGCTATTTCAAGCCTCTCTATACACTTCTTATTAATTCATATCTGGAGCCTAGAGAGATCTAGAATAGATTTAGCTGCCTCTTGGAGTTAGAGCGTATAGCCCTGATTCCTTCATCCATTCATTTTTCTTATTTTAAAGTGATGTTCATGAGTTTCAAACATGTATTTATTTATTAAATCAGAGGAAAAATGCATCCATCTTTTCATGAAAGCAGAAAAAAGAACAAAGGGAAATAATCCATATAGAACAAAAGGTTGTCTGGCCCACTTTACTAGAAGGTTACACAATCAAGCAGAATGTTCTAAAACATACAATAAGTCTGTGTCCTAAATGTCATCCTAGTACCTACATAGGGCAATGCTTTTGAACAGAGCCCTACGGAGTGCCATTTCAGACGCAACCTAAAAGTCCTCTGTGGATCAATGCACATATTGGGCTCTAAGATGAATTGCCATGACAAAACAATCTCTCCTCATAGGGGAACAGATAGATACGAGTGTGGCAATTGTAAAAGATATCTGTACACATTGCTTTGTAAAACAAAGACCAGAATGGACAGGCCTGAAAATAAATCTATGAAGAGTGAAAGGGATACCCACAGTATGAGAATGAATGGCTGAGAGTAAGTGTGCATGGTGGTCTTTAGAGTTTAGCATCAAATGTAGGTGCTAAATAGATTGATCAGGAAAATCTTAATATAGTAGTTTACTATTAAATAGTTATTCATTTTACAATAATAATCAGCCCAATATAATTATTAATCTATCTACTTGTGTATATATATATATATATATATATATATATATATATATATATATATATATATATATATATATATATATATATATATATATATATATATATATAT